>CAJDSM010019418.1:25579-48561 GCA_903981925.1 Ostrea lurida
ATGCACGAGAGTCCTCTAAAGGGTAATAACTTGGATGAATCTTGAAACAATTTACACTGCTTGGAATAAAGTTACTTATGATAAAATAAAAGTACGAGTTTCGCAGCGAGGTTGCCAGATTGAACATGCGCAATTTTCTGAATCTTTCAGCGTTGATTGTATTGAGAAAGGTGAGGCCTATACGGGTAACATCTCCACCACGTTTACCGGGCTTACCTGTCAGTCATGGAGTACGCAGGCGCCGCATGAGCACGAGCATGCTAACGACATCGGCGCAGACCGGAACTACTGTAGAATCATTCAGGACGAGAGACCCTGGTGTTACACCACGGACCCCAACATCCGGTGGGAGTACTGCATGATTCCGATTGTGGTAAGACAATGGAACACTTACTCTTGATCCATAGTGTATGCATTTTTACCGTCAACCCAAGACGAGTAGGAACATTTTTTATGCTGAATCAGATATGGATAAAGTCATCATTTCGCAAATTCTACGGTCGCTAATATGACCTTGTTTGTGATTACAAATTATCACTATGTCATACAAAATGTATGTTGACTGATTTATTTCATACCCTTTGTTAGACTGTCATTTCCTTACTAGATTTGACGACGGGTGACCCCGTTTACTTTATTTCGACTAAGGTTCACAGCGGGCGTGACCGGTCAACAGAGGATGCTTACTCCTCCATGGCACCTGATCCTGCCTTCGCGTTTGTCGGAGGTCCGTGTTGCCCTACACTCGACTTTGTATATATGTTTTTTTATTATGATTACATTAATACAATGTTAACATTATTTTGCTAATCAGTTACATGCTTAATGATGATCCAGCTTAAATCAATGGGCTATATCTATGTATTCAATACATTAAAATTTATTCATTGGGTGCTTTGTAAAATATCCAGAATGTGCTATTTTAAAATATATATAGACAATGTGTATACTGTTGATTTCTAAATGTATGCAAGGAATTTGTTATCGCGTAATTTACATGTAACAAAAAGCACCATTTTTAAAAGAGAGAACTTTTATTTCGCGAATGGTGCTTTTCAAATACGTGTAAAAAGTCTTCAACACCACCAGTTCACTCGCAATTTCAAGTTCTCGCGATTTGATGTGTACTAGTACGATTCACGTTCGCGACATTCAGTACTCGCGAAAAAAAATAAAACAAAATATTTACGTAGTGGCATGGGTAAGATGATTTCTATTAGAAAAGAACATTTCCACTATTTCTATTAATGAAAGTACTATGGAACGCAAATTTAGTATAAACACATGGATGATACATGCACTAGATACACAAGCAATACTGTTGTATTTATAAAGTATCCCCTCCCTAGTGTTAGATAATGCGTGTCCCTCCCTAGTGTTAGATATGCGTGTCCCCTCCCTAGTGTTAGATAATGCGTGTCCCCTCCCCTAGTGTTAGATAATGCGTGCCCCTCCCCTAGTGTTAGAATAATGCGTGTCCCCTCCCCTAGTGTTAGATAATGCGTGTCCCCTCCCTAGTGTTAGATAATGCGTGTCCCCTCCCCTAGTGTTAGATAATGCGTGTCCCCTCCCCTAGTGTTAGATAATGGCGTGGGGCCCCTCCCCTAGTGTTAGATAATGCGTGTCCCCTCCCTAGTGTTAGATAATGCGTGTCCCCTCCCCTAGTGTTAGATAATGCGTGTCCCTCCCTAGTGTTAGATAATGCGTGTCCCCTCCCCTAGTGTTAGATAATGCGTGTCCCCTCCCTAGTGTTAGATAATGCGTGGTCCCCTCCCCTAGTGTTAGATAATGCGTGTCGTGGAGGAGTATATCTACATATATGATTGAAATTCAACTTGTGAGTTTCCCCGTTCGATTTTACTAATCAAGAATGCGCATAAATTTCTACGTTTAAAGTACATTTATCATGAATGTTATTTACCATAACTAACCTTATAGAAAGATCATAAAAAATCATTATTATATACTCATTATTTTATCACAGGGCTGGTTTTGAAAAACAGGTGTTTCCTGGCAACGTTGGTCAGTTTGAAAAGCAAAATTATGAAATGATCTGATATGTTATATGTCAAGCAAACTTCTAACCTTTGTTTTTGGTATGAATTGTAGTCGTCATAAGATTGATGCTTCTACCGATATTTTTTCGTTGCAATTAATTTCTGGCTATGGGCATCTGGTTTTGAAAAACTGCACATGTACTTAAAAGTAGTTCTACGGAGTCTTGATTTCGCGGATTGCCATTTGTCATCCGAAGATATTTTAAAATTACTGCGCACCTAAAAGTACGTTTACAGTACGCAAATATGCATCAGCTGGCTAGATGCATTAATATAATGAAACAAAACAAGTTGTGTTCCAATCGCAAAAAAAGTTAATTATTTCACTTCATCAACATCATCTTTCACACAATTACATGGCGCTTACGTGTAACATTGTATAGTGGTGGATCAGAAGGGATGAGTGACAGGAGTTTTAACCCCTCTGGTTGAACATTTGTAACAAAAAATGGTCATGGTTTGTCATTTTGTGGACTCGAGCGGAAAAAGGTACATGTACCATCTTGGATCACGACACCCCCTATTTGAAAACGTTGTGCACCCGCCTCTGAATTTACTAACGTGAGGCAATTCGAACTACGTGTATTAATAGAATCTTTCTAAAACATGTTTAATTTGTTTACAGAATCAGTCCGGATTCTTCAAGAACTTACGTCCGAATTTGCACCCAAGACCCCCGTCACATCCGAAAGCGTCTCCGCGAAAGAGACGTTAGGTGAACAAACAGCAGAGTCCGAAAAACCGGAAGCCATGACACCGGAACAAGGATCGTCAGATCACGCAGACACAACCACGCTATCGAACGACTCAAGTCTGCAAAATCCTTCTACTATTCAAGACAGTAAGTATGAAATAAATTGAAATTTATTCAAAACAACCCGAAAATAAAACAAGCAAAAAACAAAACAAAGTTAACACCCATAATAATAAATACTAATTAAAAAAGTCTTAACAAACGTACACAAATACTTGGATTGCTATTTTAACATCATGTACATTCACAGATTTAAACTTTTGAAACACACTTTTAAAAAAGCCATACCATTAACGAGAAATGACAATTTTCGGACAAGTTAAAGTGAAATATTTTATCATAAATCTTGCGTACGTTTAAAATGAATACGATCATATACAGTTTTTATAGAATAGTATAGGAGGAATATGTGATTACATCTAAACATGTTCAGATACTTTCTCCAGCAGAATGTAATTCACAGAATAGTAAATGTTTATAAATTCAGTTCATCTATTTTAATTCGAGGAACTGCATTCACTCCATTAACATTTAATGTCATATCTCATACTATGCAAAATAAATAAATAATTTAAAAAACAAGATTCGGTGGAATCTGAATTCGAGGAAACCATCATTTAAGGTATTCTATCAATTGTCAGAAATCACAACGTCAGGCCCAGGTGCTCTCTTTGTCAAAGACACTGAAGTGAAAGTGAAACCAGGTACCGTGTTAGCGTACGTGTTGTTTGTCCGCCAAGCTCATTTTTGTGTTGGGGAGAATATTTGACGTATTGGTTGACTTTTTTCCTTTTTCGCTGTATACTCGATCTGTATGTCTTGTACAGCTTTCTACGTATGTTTGTTGTGTTGATTACGTTTGACACAATGTTAACTTCGCCTTTTTGTATTGTATTGTATTTACACATAATATGATTATATCCATATACATTTATATTATATATGTATAATTCAATAATGCCAGAACGGGACAGCATTGCCAGGTAAACCTGCGGCGAATCTAACTGGGTTAAGGAGGTTGCAACCTCATCGTTTCTTGAATTTTCGAAAATCAAACGAGGTCATTCTCTGTCAGTGTGGGGTCTGAAATCTCTCTATTTTTAGCGGAAATAGTTGTAGATTGGGTCACAACCTCCTTTGCAAATTAGATTTTTTTTGGACTCGCCAACAAAAGTATGTTGCAGACGTTGTAGAATCACATGAGTTTAATTTTGTATTAGATAAAATAGTGGTGAAATTAGAAATTTATTTCAAAATTAAGTATTACATGTATCTCCCTCAGGCATAGCTCTGATCCTTCGACTTAGTTGGCTCCAGTCTTTGGCACTCTATTTTTCAGCTCTTTAAATTTTTCATTACGTTTCGGGTTTCCAACATTTTGGTATGAGCATAACTGAAGAGACGTGATTTATCGAAATGCGCATCTGGTGCATCAAAATCAGTACCGCATAAGATTTACATAAAGAATCGTTCAGTTGTCAAAAGAGAGAAAAGAAAGATGAGGCACATGTATTATATAGGCATAACCTTGCACATGAAAATCAACGAGAACCATATTTCACGAAGATTTGTCATTAGCTATTGATCAACGATAATCTAAATCATAAAATGAACTTGATTTTGTAGTTAAAGTATTTGTAGAGATTCATGTTAACAGAAACCGAGATTCTATGTTCAATGTTGGCAAGCTTTTATATTGGTGCTGCAAATACTCGTTTGTAAGTAATGGGAAATAAACTGTTAAATTCGAACTTTCTATGTACAAAACTATCTACATTTTAGGAATTCGAACTTTCTAATGTCAAACAAATTATCTACATTTTATAAATAATTCACAGTCAAATAAAAAAATGTGTTGAAATGAACTGTGAATTATTTTAATTTGAACAGCTGCTGCCAGGTCTCTAGTTAAGTCCCTCTCTATAACCATGGCAGACCCCGTACAAACGGAGGATACAGACTGTAAGTATTGTTTTAATTCATTGCTAGTATTTTTACTATCATGCTGATGTTTGCATTTAAGAAGAAGTAAGGTTTTGTCATAATTGGTAAAATTTCTGCAGAAACACACTTTCACCATATATCACATACTTGGCATCTAATCACACCTCTGGTGCATCCAGTGGTCCGTGTTTATCCAATTCTTCTTTAGTATTCTGTTTGTAAGGACTTATAAGATTGGTCATTGTTCGTTATGTTCGCCTTTTCACCACCAGTTCAGTGTACTAAATAGTAAAATTCCTATATGAACAGGACTTTCGATATGATTTTACGTTAAAATTGCAATTCTATTTTCCTACATTAGACAACACCTTTTCAGGCATACTCTATGAAAAGATAAATATATAACCAACAATGATCAATCTCATAATACAAAATAAGAGTTGGGCAGGCATGGGCCCCTGGATACACTAGAGACTCTAGAAATGGGAGCATGTGCTTAGGAGGAGTAAGCATCTTCTGTCGAGCAAACCCCATATCTTGATCAGATAAACGGACTAATCCGAAGTCAAAATAAATGTATAAAGAATGGCCCAAGAATAGGTATGAAACACGTCAGGCAGCATTTGACCCATTAAATCATGAACAATTTGATGTATACAGTATACAGCTTTGACAACATCTGAATGCCAAGCTCCCGGTGTCGGAAGCGAATTTAAGAAATTAACATCATTCTGACATTAACTTAAAAATCGAGGACCCATGGTCATGAAAGCGTTGGTTTGATAAATAACCCTACTCCTACAACTACAAGCGTCAACAGTTGTCAGAATTTGTGGCACTGAAAGTTGATATACAGCTAGAGCCCTCCCTAAACATATTAAAAAAAACTGTAATAAGGCATTAAACAACCTGCGTATATATACACAAACGCCTGTATGACTAAGCTATGATGAATAAATTACGATCTAGGTTCTCTTGCCAGGTGTGTAAACTTTAATAAGTTTGCTGTGTGTTCCTCAAGTGTCATGTATAACAGTGGCTTTACTATTTGCCCCCCCCCCCCATCGAGAATCTGTCAATCATATAAAGAATTGGAATTAAGGAGTTTATATCACATGCAAGAATTGGTATAGCGAGATGAAATTAAGAGGTACCATATATTCAGGCCTATACATGACGTGTGTCAAAACGAGGGTTCTGTATCGTGATCTTAAGGTCCTGGGACTTTAATGAGGGAACATTCACTAGTATCCTCCAGGCTATGAAGTAACGTATTATTTAACAATGAAAAAAAAAATTAAAGAATCATAGAGAGAACGTTATTTAAAATAAAATAAAACCCGTTTTGTGTATTTGTATACAACGGATATTTTGTTGTATTAAATCTTCAAAACAATACAAGCTGTAACTGATGGCAAATAATTTGTAAAATAAAGTTTAAAGAACAAATAGAGTGACGTATTTATGATTGAGAATATGTAATTGAATCAGAGTTATTTGAAGCAGTAAAATTGACAAATCAGCAGAAAATGAATTATTGTAATCATGTCAGTAGTAATTCCAGTTCGTAATCTCCGATGAAATTACCTCGGAGGTCACCATTTCGGACTATTGCGGAAAAGAGACACGTACTACGCACGAGTCAGATTGACATGCCATTGCAAAGAAAACTCTAAATCAAAATTTTATTTGAGTGGCACATTTGCTTAATACTTACTTTGTAACACATGTAGTACTTTTAATCATTCATGACACGATGCAATATTTCAAAACAAACGAAAGGTATATTTACTCACTTTGGTCTCTATCTTTGTATGACCTTGACCTCAACAACCCGATTACGTTCGGCAATTGTCGTTCCCGTGTCCGAGTATGACGATTGCGTGAGGCCATTGCGGTTTATTCGAAACGCTCATTGAAGATGTGCTCTCAATCAATATTCCCATGTTTCTTTTGCAGAATTTTTCACCAGATCTTGATTATTATATTAGTTATATCGATAGGTGTTAACTGGTGCATATTTGAGAAGTTGAAAATGCCGTCTGTTACATGTAAAGCTTGTACTGCTTTAAGCAACACATATAATGTTTGCAATAATTGTCATGAAATACAATATTATAATCATAAATGCATATCAAAGAATGTCCGAACATTTCGTTGTTCAAAAATATGCTCCATATTTATCAAATTGTCTTATTTTTACAGTAAACCCAGATGTCTCTATACAGAGGGACCTTTACACTAGTGATGTAAACCACAAAATCTCTATTCAGTGTTTCGTATCGCCAAACCAGGATCTCTATATTCACTGGTACAAGGACGACGTGTTGATGGTGGATATGGGTCTAGACATCAGAACAGGATCCATTCTGATTCTCAAGAACGTTCAGGAGGAAGATAGCGGGGTATACACGTGTGAGGCGGGGAACAGTAGAGCTACTACGACCGTCCTTATAGGAAAAGGCAAGCCACTTACAAGTCACACACTCTGAAACGTAGGGGAGTATCGTCCATCATTTGTAACGCTCCTTCCCCTTTACTGGCTTTTGGTTTGAGTTTTAGATTTTTTTTCAGGACTTTTCTATCATTCTTTTTTATTTTCCTTGGCTTTCCAAACATTTAGACTTCAAGCATCGCTGATGAGAAATTATTTTTCGAAATGTGTTACACACGGTGCACCGAAATTAGTATCACATATTTTCACAGTTGGAGGCGTTAATTATCAACTATGATAAATCTGAAACCGAATTGTAGGAAACGATGTAAAATATCTGGACTGTTAGTTATTCGTTTCCACACAATATTTTTTTGCATTTTCTGATAAACAAACAAAATGAATTATAATACCAAAATTACAGCAAAGTATTGCAAGATAATCTCTGGTAATTTTATGTACTGTAAAGCTGTAATACTCAACTTGTAAACAATCGGCAAGTATGACTGGCAGCTCATGTCCTTTGAATTTTAAATTGTGTTCGTGTGAAATCCAATGTAATATAAAGGTTTTCGTTTTGAATTTTTCACGTCTTGTTTCTGTATTACAGCAAGACAAGACAAAACAAGATATATGGTTGAGAAGACATTGGCAATGGAGACTACAACGACAAGTTACCCCACAACATCAACTGTAATCACATCTACTGAAAGACCCAACCCCGAAAACACAGATAACAGCCCAACAACTACCAGAACAATTGGGATATCGAAGAATATTGTTGACCCACCAAATAATATCCGTCCTATTGAAGATCCGGTCACTCTCGCTATAACCTCACCTCAGATTGTTACGACCACAACTCAGCAGCCGACCACGACTACGAGCAGCCCCATCTTGCAGACGACATCTCTAAATGTGATGAATAAAACAGATTCTCCTCAGCCAGACCCATGGCAGAAGGAGTTTTATACCACAACCATCAAACCAGTTATTTCTACTAAATCCGATAAGCGACAGAAGCCGATTATAGAATTCACAACATCTCAACCCTATAAAATAACCAGCCAAAGCAACGAAAGAATTAAACCTTCTCCGTCTGGCGACTTTTCTTACAATATACAAACAGAACGAGGACAAAACGCCAGGGATAGGAAACCCCAGAAAGAAGAAACAAAACGTCCTTTGGTTGTATTGTTGAACACAAATGATCACGTGTCACCTAATGTAAACTACAACGTCCAAGATCGAAAACCGGAACCATTTAGAGTTACCGTTCCTGTTAGAACAATAACTACGTCATCTAACGTGAGAACACCCCAGATGGCACGTGCTATTTCTCGGCGATACCAAAACGTCAACCCACCCGACACAAAGTTTAGTTTGCAATTAGAAGAGAATCGGCGGAAGTCTGAGGAATATCAACATGCATCAGGTTACATTCAAACAAATGCTAAATACTCTCTTGACATAAGATTATTCCAACTGTTAATATTCTCTGGTGTTTATATTTACTAAATTTTTATCTCCATTTAATAACCAGGTTATATTCATTATCTGATTGATTTACCAAAGAAAAAAAGAGAAAATAGTATCGATACCGTCATAATTTGCTGATGATGCTTGAGAATAATTTAGATAGTGCTATAGTTGCTGATAATAACTGAGAATTACCGATACACTTTCAGAGAATTTTCCTATGTCTTCTGATATTTACCGATAGATACTCCTGTCTTACTGAGAATTGCAACACTGTCTTCGTCTCCTTAAAATATGAAAATATCCTTTGAGCAATTTAAGAATCGCAGCCAATCACGATTGTACACATGTACCATTATTTTCGTCCATTAATGTCGACTGTAATGTCTTTAACAATTCATGCATCAACAAAATAATAATGTTGTAGAATCCTGTCGGACTAAATGTGACGGTGAGAGAAGCTGCTACGTAGACTACAACTGTACCCATTACCAACACTGTTACGAACAAGACGGTCCTCATTGCGCATGCGTACTAAGGACTTGCGCCGTGGGTACCTTTTGGAACTCGGCGATACATAACTGTGACGCTGTTAGCAATGTCCGTTGTGACAAAGGTATGTCGTCTGTTTTGCACGTGATTACATTCCTCTCGACATTTTTCGTCGCTAGTAAAATACTCGTGCCATTTAAACGGACATGGACACGTTTTAAGATGAACATTTTCAAATTATATTTTTCCATTTTTAAAGTTTACAGTGCTCACATAAGGTATTTCTAAGAATCAGCAAACATTTAAATGTCAGCTGTTGAGTTACAAGTGATATACAGCACTCACAGTTCTTTGTTATGTAAACAAGGCTCGTGTCATGTTTTTATTTACAAAAATATGTTTAAAAACAATGAGATGTAAGAAACACTAGAAACGGTTTAATCGTGTTTAGAATGACCTAACTATAATTTGAAAACTCTGCTTTAAACGATACGATTGTAGCATATTAAACTTAAGTAAACATAAACATGACACAGACCTTACTTACCTAACAAAGAATTGTTATTGCTGTATCTCACTTATAACTCAACAACTGACATTCACATTTTTGCTGACCATATTAAGTACGCATTGTATACATTAAAAATTGTGTAATGAAATTTTTAAAATTCTAAACTGTTAACGTGTCTGTCGCTTTAAGCCGCACTACTTTTTGTCTATCTTCAATGTTGATATTAGTGTAAGTCTATACAGTACGTGTAATCACATAATAGATTCATGCGCAGATTCAGAACATTTTCAAAGGGGAGCCACTATATTCATTTACCAGGTGATTTAATCTAAACCAGTAAATATTTAGTATTTTACAGCAGAAAGTGCATATATGCATTTCCATTACAAGTATCAGTATCCGGGCACCTGCCTCTCTGTGTCCGGATCTAAGATTTGTTGAATAGATCCCAATTTTCAAATGAACGTTACTTATAGGTTGTTATAATCAATTTTCAGATTTATGTAAACGAAAAAGTCGTGGTTCCACGTATTCCAGCGGATTCAATTGTAGAAGTTACTATGAGTGCGGCGAGATGGGCCGCTCCGTGTCGATGTGTTGTGAAAATAAGCATTCTTATAACCCGGATAAAGGGAAGTGTGTGTATGACGAGTCATGTGATATTGATTGTACTTCGCGGACTCCCACTGAACGCCAGAAAGATGTCAGAGTAAACCTGCAAGTCACGGAGACATATGACTGTAAGTTTTATCGGCATAGTATATTATACAATACTAATTATCATCGGCATAGTGTATATCAAACTAAGTACCTGTTAGAATAGTGTATACCAAACTAAGTACCATCAGTATAGTGTATACCAACCTTGGATGAGTCTACGTCTACTAAAGGGCTCACGGCGGGTGCGACCAGACACAGGGGATGCTTACTCCTACTAGGTACCTGATCCCACCTCTGGTGTGTCCAGGGGTCCGTGTTTGCACAACTCTTGTTTTGCATACTGTTTGAGACTTATGAGATTGATCACTGTTATCTTCGTCTTTTCTATAAAGAAATAATTCAATACCAGATTAGGCAAATAAACGTTTTACTTTATTGGTACTAGACGTTCAAATCAAGCATATCGTTTTTGTGGAGTGTTTTATCTGTGAAATATACGTCTCCATTCCTTTTCAGTATGCTATTTACGACCGGTGAAGGACCGACCTACCAAATATTTCAATGATGTATTCAAAGTAGAACAAGACTGCCCCCCGGGAACCGTATTTATGGCTGATATTTGTGTGTGTGGTTTGTCATTGAAGATATCACGGAATATTCCTGTTACTCTTTACCGAAATGGTAAGCAGACTTAGAAAGCATTTGATGGCGTTGTTAATCAGTACGCTATCATTTGTGTTTTCTGTAAACAGCATAATTTTGCAATTTTCTCAAAGTTTGTAATTTTCTTATTTGAAAATGTACGAGTTATGTTTATGAAATTCACATATTTTCAAATAGTAATTTCCGTAATTATTTTATATTTTTAACTTGTTTTGTAACATATTTACGAAATCTTCTAACGAAAGTTATAGGATAAAATATAAGGTTATATCTTAACTTTATTTGCGAAGCGTACCTACCACGAATCTATATGGATGTACCTATTTAAACAGTTTGTGACGCTAACATTGCGGTGGATTTCTCCGGACGAACAGTCACCAACGATGCACAACGACCAGCTCATCTACAGTCTACAGACGTTCGTATCGTTCCCTCTGGCAGAAAGGGTCTCAATTATGGTCTTTTCAACGGACGGACGTCACAGATCTTTTCTGAACGATTCTTCGCCGTTACGTTTCGTCGTCTGTTGATCCGGATGCGATTTTACAATGACGGTAGTGGTGGACCTGAACATCAGATTCTGATATCAAACTGTGATTCCATGGCCAAAGAATGGAACATTCCCGAGTTAGGGCCCAGTCAAAAGCCATCTCTAGCTATTATTCTATCTAGGACTGCAGGAACATTAACCTTTTTAGGATATAGTGAATACTCTCCTCCAGCAATCATACGTTTACCTTACTCGGTAATATACTGAAGAATTCCTTTTCTGTAACCATTCAACCATTTTCAGTTGAATTTTTCGTAACAAATTCCAATATCAATTAATTTCATCTACAGTGTCCTAATTATGAAAATTAAGGGGATTCTTTTTTCGTCTCTTTAGAAAAAGAGCTGGAATAATGTGGAATTGATATTCGATGGAAGAACTTTCGAAGCACGGGTCAGAACGGTAGGAAAAGGTAGCACATTGTCCGAGTTTAAAGATTCCAAACCATTGTCAGGTAAGCGGTTTTGTAGTTTCTTTTAGGCACGTAGCATCCGTTAGCTGATTACTTATCTGACAATAAAAACAAGCACAAATGATAGAATAAAATACAAAAAGGGAAATATTAACACCACATATTAGTTTTAAAAAATATCCCAAATCCTGAATTGTGTGTATTTTGGTGTTCAGGTGAGGAGTGCTGTATCAGATTTCCAGCATCAAAATTATCATAACTGATTGTCGATTTCTTGATTCATATGGGGAGGGTTAGCGCTTGTCTTTAAATAAATGTAACAAATCATGCGTTGTTCCCATTCAATAAGCACAACTGTGAAATAATGATAGGAGGGGGCAGTCACTTGATAAAACTTTATTTGCAAATGAAAACGGTTGTTGAATGACTTTCACCATATTCTACGTACATGTGTATCTGGTTCTTTATTATAAACAAATATTTCTTCAATTGAAGAAAGTTCCTTTCCCAAGAATGACAACTCAAGTTTGGTGTAATTCTCACATCAGTATAAGTTATATAGGTTACCTCCCTTGAAATAGACAATTTTATGAAGTTGATTAACACGATCAGCACCTTTGTTTTATAAGAACCTACAAAGTTATTGTGATGCTCATAGTTATAATTTATAGTCTGAGGATGAAAAGTTTCACGTGCTGAAATATTAGAAGCCATTCATACCATTTTAATCATAAATAAATATCATTTTATACTCAATGAAATGTACGTCAATCGACTTCACTCACAAGCATCTTATTGAGAGCTATATTTTGTGGCGGAAGACTTTGTCGAAGACTGTTGTCAAAAGAAAAGAACATAAATTATCAAACTGTCTAAACACGTGTGATTTCATTTCAGTTTCAATCATTTCCCCACATATTGTATAGTATAAAATCACTTGCTATAGCCAATTATCATTTTCTAATTTTAGGGAGACTCGCAGTTTCTATTCAGCCGCTGCGGATAGGAAAATGTTCTAAACGTGATGCATTTTATGGTTACTTTGATATTGTAAGTAATATTATAAAGAACATTTGCATTTTCACTATACTTTGGATTGCATTCCATGAAAAAAAGAGATGTTTTAATTCTCAACACCAAGAAAAAGCTTTGGAATATTAATTGATTTACTTGTATATAGTGGATAGTATTCTATCCCCCTGCCTTTAGTGTTTAATCATTACACTGTAGATGATCTTGTGAATAATTGTATCTTATTTATATTTCAGATCAAGATGTTCAACAATTGCATCCCAAATGATTCTTGAATTCCAATTTTTCATCTAGTCATTGTCATTGTTCATTTATTTATTCTCTCATCAACATCGTTCTTGTTTTTCTATTAGTAAATACTTTGAAGAAAATTAAAAACTTGTTCATTTTTTCATTGTAAACGTTAACATACATGTACACACACAGTATGTTGTTAATCAATTTTTTACTATACATGTTCGTATGTTTTATTGCATCGTACAATTTAATTTACTGATCAAGATAAAGGACCCAGGACAAATTTGACCGGTCAACACGGGATGCTTACTTATTCTAGAAATGTAACTCGTTTGTCAAGGATACGTGTTCGCCCCCACTCCATTATGGGATCACTCTTCTTCATCTTCAATTAGTGTTCATTGGGATGATGATGTAAAGGCAAAGATAACGAATAGTGATCAATCTCGTAAGTCCCAAATAGAATACAAAAACAATAGTTGAACAAACACGGACCCTTGGGCACACCAGAGGTGAGGTCAGGTGCCTAGGAGGAGTAAGCATCCCCTGTTGACCGGTCACACCCGCCGTTAGCCCATAGTCTTGATCAGGTAAATGATGATCTGACTTGTGAAATGGGAAAAAATAATATAATTGTGAAAGAATTGCTTATTGTATTCTACCACGTCAACAGAAAATTATGTCCACATCTTATCTGCACATCCCTTTATTCTGTTCCATCGAAAGTTTTGAATACGTTCTTTGAAGAAGCCAATTGTAGTCGGTATTCGGATGTTTGAACACCAGAATATAGACTGAAATCTACGAGCATCAGTGTTACACATCACAGGCTCTCTTAAGCCACCACAGAATATGGCTGATAATCCTTCCGAATCATATATGTTCCTTAAGCATAAATCTACTAACGTAGAACTACATGTAACAATTTCCATTAGAAAACAGCTTTGTCTCGTATTTCTAGTATGTTTCGATTTTTTCCAAAATATATATATCTACTATTGCATCCAAACTCTTTTATTATAAAATGGCGAAGTAAACCATGTGTTAATCGTAATCATAGTCCCAAAAAACATATATACAAAATCGAGTGTAGGACAACAGGGACCTTCAACAAAAGCGAAGGCAGGATCAGGTGCCATGGAGGAGTAAGCATCCTCTGCTGACCGGTTACACCCGCCGTGAGCTCGTAGTCGAAACATAGTAAACGGGGTTACTCGTCAAATCTAGTACGAAAATGACAGTCCAATGACATCCAAACTCTTATTACCAAATTAATGTTACAGTGCTTAGATATGGATCACTTTATTTATAATCCACCTATGTATTTTTGTTACTCTTCTTCTCCCAACTAGAGTTTAAACGAATATGGCATTCATTCCACATTTGGTTATCATATTCCTACTCCAATTTCCCTTCCAAAGGATAAAGTTCTTCAAAATTAATTTTCAGTTTTGAACATGTTTAATATCCCAGACAATGGGACGAATAGATACATGTACGAGTTATCGTACATGTACCTATACTGGAATCTTAAACTCCACAATTAAAAATCTTACAAACATAATTCGCGAGATCTAGTAAATATTCTACCTTACATATACCAGAATCTAAAATTTCACAAAAAACCTTACAGAGATATATGTTTGGATACAGCAAATGTCTGCCAAGCCCATAAGTTTGCTCTTTATAAAAGTATTAATTGCTATGAAGGAGAAACGTAAATGTAATGTAGCACGGTATCTGCCCGAAGTAATATAAATCAAACGTGGATTTTAAACAAAATAAAAAAAACTTAGAGCATATAGAAAATGTGAAAAAACACACAAAGCTTTCTCAAATCAACATCAAAACGTAGACTTTCGAACTCTTTACACTATCACCCAACACGATGCATTATTACATCATGCAAAGTGTAAAGCTTGACAAAGAAGATATTCATATCTTGCAATCAGTCATTAAAAATACTTTGTTAAACAACATTCTGATTCTTTGCACAAGCACTATCAAGTTGCTATTAAAAGAAGCTGATTTTCCTCATTTTCGTAGTCTTTGGTGATCACGTGTTTCCAAATGACTGTTGGCACAAACAGCTCCTCTATCCGCGGAAGTGTTTCTAAATTATTAAGAGCTAAAATACATTCAAAAGACCTCTTGCTGTGACCTTCAACCCAACATTTAGATATATCAACGACATTTTATCTGGTGAACAATAAACATTTTTATTCATATGTAGATTCGATATATATATATAATATCTATATTATAATATATATATAATAATATATATATATATATATATATATATATATATATATAATAAAATATATATATATATATATTTTACCATTGGTAAACAATCAAGGAGTCTTCTCATATTGCCTTGATAATAGAATATTTGTATCGAACATAGAATTCTAAACGGAGACTAAGAACTCAAATTTATGACAAACGGGATGATGATGATATGATCAACAGGACAACTTCTGCTTCTCCACATCAACTTCATATATTCATAAAGCAATACTCCATTATCTAAGTATGGTTTTTAAGTCTGGTTTGATTTGCAAAAGTTTATTCTGCCTACGATCAGCTTTCAAATCAAGACAGCCTATTGACAAGTTTAATGCTTTGTGGTTTCAAAAACCTCTTTTAGATTCGGAAGTTTGCAAAGAATCTGTCGGTATAAGGCGACGAAACTGCCCACACAACTACAGATGAAAAAAATATTGTTTTCTCTCTCTCTCAAAATATGGACTTTTGGTGAAATTTATGAAATATATGTACACTTGTGTATTCAATAATGGCAATACCAGAGCTCAGTGACCAAAGAGGTAATTCCTAAAAGCCAATCAAAATGCTAGCATGCAATATTTACACTACTTCTGACACGTATACGATCTTTTTTGCATGTAGTGGGTCAACGTACATGTACCATTTTTTGGCAAACGAATAACGTAGACGAAAGTAAACATACACGTTTATATGGTACGAAGACCCACTGTATGAAAAAAGTTTAGTTTTCTGTCTTAGTTTTTCAATTTTTCTTTCAAAAATTCGAAGTCCACTTACAATTGTTTATATTGATAGCACTTTGTTATTCAAACATCACAATCAAGGTGGTATCGTGGTGTAGTGGTTAGCGAGTAACTCTTCGGAGAAATTATTACTGTATGGTCTGTGTTCAAATCACGCTATGGTTTTTTCATGAGTGAATATTTTTTAATATAACAATGCATATAATACATATTTTTCAACTACTCCTAGTTCAATTATTCTTAGCATTTTATGTTACGATTACACGTGGGTATTTTTTAAAAAAAAAATCATTGTAAGTCCTTTTGATATGTATACCATATGTTGCATGTATTATATCCGAGTCTAACTGTAAACAATCATGGGTCGATCTTCACAATGCGGCTGTTGTGTTTGCCAAAATAAAAACCAGTAAAAAGGCAAATTGATTAAATAACCTTAATTTAGCTTAAATGTCAGTAACATTACGTACACTTTGTTAATGCAGCATCTTTTGGACAGTACTGTATATCGTTTTAATGCCTTGAAAATCGTGCGACTCTACTTTTTCCGATCTGTGCTTAGTCGCAGAGGTATTTAGACGACATGGGCACATTGGGCGGCTTATCCCCCCTTATTCTTTATGGCCGTTACAATGATGTACTTGTTCTATATTGTATGACCTGTCCACAAGGAATGCTTACTCCTCATAGGCATTTGATCCTACCTCTAGTATATCCAGGAGTCCGTGTTTGTCATATTCTGAATTTGCTATTCTTCTTAGGAGTCACGATATCGATCTTGAATGTTTCATCAATACAGTTAGCATATATTTAATAGATCTGAGGAAGAATTGCACTATTGATTTATAGGGCAGATTTGTCTTTTTCAATGATTGAATAGTAACTCTTAGCGACCTTCAGATGTCTTGTGTGAAATTTGTATCCCTTCTAAGTGGAGAACGTGTCAAAAGCGTGAGGTTTCAGTTACAAAAAAGAGTATGAATAACCATGACATAAGAATATTTTGAATACTGACAGTAAATCAATTAAACTCATACAGAAATAAATTGAAGGTAACTCAAACGTCATAACACTGCGTAAACTTATCCTGGATTAATCGGGGATTATGGTTATTTTTTCAGTTTAATAGGCGGAATATCTGTATGTGTATATGAAGTCCAGATTGATATGAACATCCTCTACAATGAAAAGGCGAAAATAAGGAACAGTGACGAATCTAGCAGAATATAAAAAAAGTTTGGCAAAACACGAACCCCTGGATACACCATTGGTGCGATTAGGTGCCTACGAGGAGTAAACATTCCCTATGGACTGGTTACATCCGCCGTAAAGCCCTTTGTTTTGATCGGGTAAACGGCGCAATCTCGTAGCCAAGATCTAGGTATAAAGAATGGCTTAAGAATTGTTGCTTATGAAACACATCTGACAGCATTTGTATTGGCAAACGCGATCGTTTTAATAATAGTAGAATTTGCGAAATGCAGACTATAAACAAGACTGTTGAAATCCCTGCAACAACAACTTTTTTTGTAAGTAGCCTGTCTCAATACAAAAATTGAAGAAAATAATACTTGCCCAACTCTTGCTTTGTTTGGGACTTATGAGATCGATCACTGTTCGTTATCGTCATTCGTTCATAGTCACATATTTCAACAACACCATAACCTCTGGTGGCTCAGTGGTAGAGCTCTAGTCTGGTGATTGGGAGGTCGTGCGTTCGAGCCCCGTGCTCGGCACCCGGACGCGTCAAACCTAAGACGTTAAGAGTGAATGTCACCAGGCATCAAGCATTAGGTGGAATGTGAAAAAAATAATTTCTTTAAAATTGAGGCTAAAATTGCTGTTATAACATAAAAAAAATGCAAGAAATAAAAAAAAAAAATTTAATCATTTTTTTACATTCTGTATCCAAGGAAACATAATATCCTTAGTTCCGACACATATTTATATCTTAAACTGCTAAAAACGTCATTTTTATAGGAAAATAGCATATACAATAAACAAATATGAAATGTCATATCGCCTTGCAAAGGAACCATTATCATTGTTTTAAAAAATAAAAATATAGATTACTTTTTTCAATAATGTTGCTATGGTAACAGACCAGATAATTACAAATTTAATTTGAGAACAATCAAAATACGATACTTCAATTTCTCTAGATTTAATCTTCAACCAGAACTGGAAACGGTGCATGGTATTTTGTATTGATGTAAGGTCATAGTATAATAAAAAAAAATTGACTGGCAAACTACTTATGGCTCTGTGAGGCCATTTCAAAATTTTCAAAAAGAATCAACCATTTTTTATGCTTTTAGAGGGGATGTCATGAAACCATCCAAGCTTCATATGGAATCTCAATTCTCTCCACTCCTAATTGTTTTTTGCATATTTTGATCTATTGTTGTATAATAATAATGAAAGTATAAAATCATAATTTATCAAATTTTCACACATTTGGTGATGTTTTTTTTAATCTAAGTAACCTTAGAAAAGACAGAATAACAGAAATAAATAACATAATTTTTCAATGTTAAAGAAAACAATTTTTATTGCGTTTTCTTAAACATTTATAAACATCTTCAAAGTGGATGGTAACTTGATGTTTTTATACTCGTAATGACATATACTATATATAATTATATATAAAAAAATCTAACTGTTTGTTGCTACATGAAATAATATTATATTTGACCTAGTATTTATGCACCGGGGAAAATCTTTGATTTGGGGGCATATAGTTTTTTGGTCGGTCCGTCTGTTTTGTCCGCAAAAACTTTAACATTGGTCATAACTTTTGAATGGCAAGTGATGGGACTTTCAATTTCACAATGTGTGTTACTTATGACAAGCCCTTTCCACTGGTACAAATGTTTGACTCCTGACCTTTGACCTTGAAGTTTGAACGCTAACCTTTTAAAAACTTTAAACATTGGCCATAACTTTTGAATGGCAAGTGGTGGGACTTTCATATTACACTTTGTGTGTTCTTATGACAAGCGCTTTTCTATTGGTACCAAAAAACATTTTGACCTCCTGACCTTGACCTTGAAGTTTGACCTACCTTTTCAAAAAAACTTTAAACATTGGCCATGAATTTTGAAATGGTAAGTGATAGATTTTTCATATTTCCACATGCATAATCTTTTGGCAAAGCCCTTTCACTGGCATGTGGAATCCGGGGCATCAAGTGTTTCACAAACACATCTTGTTCAAAAAATAAAATTCTCAAATCCACATTTTATGAAAATTAGAATATTTCCAATCTGCAAGATTATAGCTGAAATACTTTGAAAGTTTGAGCTTGGTTTCAAGGAAAGGTGAAATCGGCCATAATGCATGGAGACATGACAAGTCAATAAAATGTTGAACTTGGTGATCTGATAGTCCCTCACGGTGTTTCACGGCTCTTGAACAGGTTGGCCCATTCCCTGTTTACAGAGCGTTTTCCTGGCTGCAGTAAATTTGTACTTGAAAAGTTTCGGAATAAAGTTTCCTATTTTCAGCTAGACTGTAGTCACAGTAAGTTGTCGTTGAAGTACCCCAGTCAGTAAGTTTTGGTTGTATGCAGTAGAAAGAATCTTCTAGCATTTTTTCTGATGTTGATGAACATGTTGAAGAAGAAGTTCAAACATGATACAGTATATCATTTGTGAAGATAATCTCCTTTGTCCAGTAACAAGAACTTTAGCAACGCTGTTGTAATATCTGCTTTGCCTTCTTCAAATAATCATTTCTTAGTCCTGTCACTTGACGTCCAGTCTCCCCTCATTTGTTTTTTTTACTGGATTCAATCCACATACAGCAAGAAAACTGTCAAGATATTTACGCTTTTTCACTAATTAAAGTCTGTGTTGTCTGTACATACTGTTCAGTGTTGGTGTAAGAGTTTTGACTGTTTGGCATCCATAGGCTTCCTTGGGAATGATTTGTCTCTACAGTGAATTGGCTCTACAATAAAAAATAGAAACTTTTGTGATAAAAACCCCCCCACATATGTATGATTCAAGGGATATGACAAACTTTTGTGGGATTTTTTCATCTGTGATAAAATCATGGCCGCCATGGCTGAAAATACAACATTGGGGTCATAACTCAACCAAGGCTCCAAGGAGCCTGTAATCGCTCATCTGACATACAGTGCCAAGAGAAAGGGACATATCAAGCGGCTATTCCATCAGTATACATTGGATCTGATGAGCAAGAGCAGTTTTTAAAATGACAAGAACATTTTTTTCCAGAATTTCCTATAGGGTGGGCCATCTTTGGTCATGGGTCGGAAATGCCCCGGACATAATTTTGAAAGTTTTTGGGTTTAAACAAGAGGCCATGGCCCACATCGCCTCACCTGGTGACCTTGGCCCTGGCTCACCAGTAATAATTTTTTTAAAGAATTTTCAAAAGTTTCGCAAAAATTTTGACTCCCTTTCATGGCCCCGCTCTATCCCTGCAAGGTAAATGATCTGATCAAATATGGATCTACTCTATATCAGGAAGCTTTTAGGTAAGTATTGTTTCTTTGGTCCAGTGGTTCTTGAGAAGACGATTTTTTAAGATTTTCCCATATATTCACATGCAAAACTTTGATCCCCTATTGTGGCCCCATCCTACCTCCCCGGGGGTCAATGATTTGAAGAAACTTGAATCTCCACTATATACAAGAAGCTTTCATATAAATTTCAGTTTTTCTGGCCCAGTGGTTCTTGAGAAGAAGATTTTTAAAAGATTTTCCCACACTAATGATATATGTATAACTTTGATCCCCTATTGTGCCTCATCGTACCCCCGGGGTCAGGATTTGAACAAACTTGAATCTCCACTATATCAGGAATTTTCATATAAATTTCAGCTTTTCTGGCCCAGTGGTTCTTGAGAAGAAGATTTTAAAAGATTTTTTTCTATATATTCACATGTAAATTTGATCCCCTATTGTGGACCCACCGTACCCCGGAGGTCATGAATTTGAAAAAATTTAATCTCCACTATATCAGGAAGCTTTCATATAAATTTTCAGCTTTTCTGGCCCAGTCCTCTTCTTGAGAAGAAGATTTTTAAATGACCCACCCATTTTTTGCCAATTTTCATGATTATCTCCCTTTGAAGGGGGCCCGATCCTTCATTTCAACAACTTTAAATCCCCCTTTTTACCCCAAGGATGATTTTAACGAAGTTTGGTTGAATTTGGCCGCAGTGGTTCTTTGAGCAAAAGTTCGCAAATGTGAAAAGTTAACAGACGGAACAGACAGACGACGGACAAAAGGCGATCAGAATAGCTCACTTGAGCTTCTTCGCTCAGAGTTGAGCTAAAAACCCATAAATCATTAATGAATTAGTCAAATGTCAATCATCATGAACCAGGTGAGGGATTTCCGACTCTATGAAGCCTCTTGTTATGAATTATTACATTTTAACTTACTTCAAATGTAGTGTCTTTTTTTCTTTAATTTCACCTTGTAGACATCAAGAAAAAAGCCTTTTAAGCCTGCCAAGTTTGTTTCTTCTCGTAAGAAATATATGTTAGTTGGTAAAAATGATTTTAATAGGAAAGTACAAAAAATACACCACTTTGAGGTCACATCAATTTTGAAACTTTATCTACCATAAAACTAATCACCAAACATGAAAATTTAACTGTTGAAAATTGAGATAAAGTTCACATGACACTGTATAGACTGAATAATGTACAACTATTTAAGAATGAAGCCATATACTAAATATCATTGGACCAACCATGCACAGTTACCGAGAAATCAGACTAATCAGAAAAACTTTAACGTTGGTCACTGGAGCATAAAATGTGAGGTTCAAGGTCATTGACAAATGACAGACTGACATGTACACCTTATAATGAAGCCATATACTAATAGCATTGACAACCATGAGTTTTCTAAGTAGTAGGGAAACAGGTTTTGGACATACTGATGACAAATAGACGGACAGACAACATTATTTGCCGAACTCAAAAGTAGAATAACTGATAATTGGAGTAACCAAATTTTTGATATTCGATCTCGGACATTCAAAGCGATAAACTCGGGTACAACCCAAGTAGTCCTTGAATATCCTAGTATATAAGTTATATAATACTTGTATATAATATGTTGTTTTTATTGTGAATATTACCGATCCTTTTTCTGAAGTCATGGTACACTATAGAATGTGTAGGTTCATGTATAAGCCTGTGTAAAAGTATTGTCAACGGACGAAAGACAGAAATAATAACAAAATTTACTGAGAAAATCAATCTGTTATATACGTGTCATTTG
This sequence comes from Ostrea lurida, assembly GCA_903981925.1. NCBI lineage: Eukaryota > Metazoa > Mollusca > Bivalvia > Ostreida > Ostreidae > Ostrea > Ostrea lurida. The sequence continues at coordinate 48,106 of CAJDSM010019418.1, forward strand.
CTATTTTTTTTTTAATGCCCCAGCTGCTAAGGGGGTCGGGGCATTTTAAGTTGTTAACAGTCTTGTACGTATGTCCGAAAATGGTTGTCCGACCAATAACTTTTGAAAACGTGGATGGAATGATTTGAAAATGTTGAGAACCAATAAATTACATGTATTTATCCTAGCCAATGGTAAATTTAAACGACAAAACAATATTGTAGGTACAGGTGATAAAAATGAACAGAACTTTAAAATGAGGTTAGTGCCTTTAAATTCTAATTAGCAAAAATGTACTTGGCTAACCTCTATCAAGTACATTGCTTTTTTGTATAAATTGCATGCAAGCGTTTCCATATATCCCACTCACCTGCATTAAAAGCCTTTTGTTGAAAGTAATTTTTTCCAGCCCTTATTTTTTGGGGGAGGGGGGGGGTATGTAACTTTGGTTCTTTTTTTGATCACATGTTATCCTAC
>CAJDSM010019420.1:0-13827 GCA_903981925.1 Ostrea lurida
GAAACGAACGACAACTCTGCACAGGAGAATGCTCTCTCTAAGAGTTATCTTTCCTTAAAAGATGCACGTGCAACATTAGTATACATGAACACTAGCGCACTAGGCTATATACATTGATAAAACATAAAACAGATGACAAATTGACATTAAAATAACATTTAAGAGTGCACATTCATTACATGACTAGAATGTTATTTTATAAATTATAGAGTATTTGCGATGTTTATGAACCTGGGTTATGTTGGAGCTATCATTTATAATCCATTGTTTATGTTCATTGACAGCGATTGTATAATTCAATATTTTACAATTTATTCACTAGGCCTAATCAAGGGCCCTCGGGGGTCATGTAACAAGCCATTATTTATAACAATGAGAATACTGTTCTACTTTAAAACCCTAGATAGTAAGTGTGGGGATGTAGCTCAGTGGTAGAGCGCTCCTGTGCATGTGAGGCCCCGGGTTCATCCCCGCATCTCCAGCCACAATTTAGTTTTCTTCTTAGATTCTTATTGTATCTCACAGCCACCACCCTTTTTCGATCTCGAACTTCTCTCTTATACCAATTTTTATCCTCCAAAATTCATAAAACATAACCATCATGATCACCTTCTTCAATTAAAGGCTAGCATGTCCCAGCTCGATGTGTAAAATGACTAGATTTTACCCAATGCGAGATTTTATTTCAAATGAAGATCACGTTTATTACTATAATTCGTAAAAATAAAAAACAAGATGTGGCAAACCACGTGCACTAGAAAGTGTTTAATTGTGACTGTCAGAAATTGGAAAAACGCAAAAAACAAAAACAAAAAACAAAACAAACCAAACAACAAAAAAAAAACAAAAAAAAAAAAAAAAAAAAAAAAACCTGCCTTAAACGAAACTTTTTGTGTAAACAAAATCTTGTTTACATAACAAAGAACTGCTATGTGTGCTCGGACATTTGCTGACCATTACAAAGTATTGTAAACATTGAAAAGAAAAAAAATATAACTTAGCTCGAAAACGTTCCATATCAATATAATATGAAGGTCAAATGGATATCCTTAAAACTCTTCTCAGAAGAAATGCCCTGTCAATCTTACAAGTACATGTGTAACTAATTGTTTTATTATATCTAGTTTAATATGTGTTTGTGTGTGTGTGGGCGGGGGGGGGGGGGGGATATAATCTTTTTTCAAAACTAGATTGCTGATGCAGAATCAGTACTGCACGATTTTAATTATCCTCGAATACAACGTCACATGTTGTAATTAACCCTTAAACATTGCTCATTACACGGCAAGCAATCAATATGTAATTATATATCACCCCTTTGATGTTACAAGCAGCCTTTACGATAGGAATTGTAGCGCTATATGAATTTCTCACTTTTAGCGCCTGGGGTCTAGGATAAACAGGTTTTTCTTTCATTCTGGTTATGGAAAATTGTTCAATTTTTGTTTCCCCCGTGGGGACAAAGCTTGACAAAAATAACTCCAATTCATTTCAACTATAATTGTATGTAATATAAATACAATTCTCTCCCAAGTTTTAATCTGGTTTTCCTAAATCCGATAGTCATATTGGACTGAAAGAGATGAAAGCTCCGAATATTTAACTTGTTTTGTAACATTGATAATCCTGTAGCAAAGCCAATCTTTATATCGTTAATTCCACTCTGGTACACAGTGTTGTGATTTCTTTTTTTCACCTGAAGTTAAATATGACCTTGTATTTCAAACTAAGTTTTATAAATTTCAGATCAGCATTGGCAATCCTGCGTCTCCAAAGCGTTTCAAATACTGTGCTTAGTTTAAACGTAGATAAAGTACATGTATGTGTATAATTCATTTTTTTTCCCCCATTTGATTGTATTGTTTAGAGTCTACGTTCCTTTTACATATTGCTAAACATGTACGGGAATTAATGAAGAATCTTTCAAAAAGTGTTTAAAATTATCTTATATTAACTGTGGCACGATCATTGAATTTGTCTAAATCAGTTCAAGCTATAACCCCGCGTTTCTACAGAAATTAAAGCTATATATACTTTGCTCGTTTTACATTGGGCAGCACAAGAACACGATTTCCATAGCTTGCGAATACAGATTTGGCAATGTATCCTAAGTTGTCTTATCAAAATCACGGTGGTGACAGAATTCAATTTTTTAGTAAGGAAGTAGAGATAAAAAAAGAAACACATATATTAATCATTTGTATAGATTGTTGTTCAGAGTTGCCTAGGAACTTTCCAAGCTCAGTGGTTAGAGCAATCAAACTAGGGGCGAGTTGTGGAAGATGAGCCAGGCGCTTAGAAGTGAGAAATTCATGATAGCGCTAACAATTCCTATCGTTTAAAGCTGCTGTAACATCAAAGGGGTGATATATAATACATTATTGATTGCTTGCCGTGTAATGAGCAATGTGTTAAGGGTTAATTACAACAGTTGACGTTGTTATTCTAACCATTGTCACTGCTTACCATATTTTGTTAATCACAAGTAATTATAACAGAATATAACATTTATTGTTTTCTGAATAAACATATTACTATCCTACTATCCTTACTATACATACTATACTATACTATACTATACTGTGTATGCAATTATAGGGAAGAGAACCCCCCCCCCCCCCCCCCCCCTGAGTTGAGGCCGTCGTGCTGGCCCAATGCCGCGTAAACCTAAAATAAAAATAGATCATGAAACATTCTAAGCTTAAGTCCAAAATTTGAATATTGCAATAAAATGATTTGTGAAGTCACTCATTCCAAATGAAATTTGGTTTATTCCATTTTTCTAGTGTCTGCAAATTAAGAGTTTTAGGCAAAATGTCAAAGCATTTACAGGTGACTTAAAATTTTCGGCGCTGTACAGTGCTAAGTTTGTTTTCATGATCCCGGGGCCTGTAAGTGATATTGTTCCATTCGCCAAACGGCCGGCATCACGGACGGGTCTTTTGGAACGGAAGCTTGTGTCGGAAGCCATGCGTTGAGTACGTGTGAAAAACCCTCGCTTTTTCCGCCCTGGAGCGCTAGTCTTAAAGAGTAAGGCCTGCGAAGCGCTGTTGAACTGGTCAAAGATTTAAAGTGCAAGTTTCAATAATATAATTTTCTGCACAAATGGATAGTCCATGTTTGATTTTATCAGGGGTGGCAAATATATTGGAGTTTAACATCAGTGTACCGGGGTATCTGAGATCTTATCTGCCCCATGTGCAAACATTCGGCAACCACGATTTCCAAAGAATGAAATTAATAACATGGTAGTATGTATTGCATTATCCAATGAATGTAACACTGGTTTCCATGTATACCAGAATGTATTTGGTCTCTTTCCTGGTGAGAATGTGTTGTGAGGCCGAAAATTCATAATCGATGGGTCTGTCTGGTAATGTATGTATTGGTATATTAGTTATCTGCTCAAGACAGGAGTTCATATCATGATAACTGGACCTGTCTCTGTAATTGCAGTATTTATTTAGTAAATTCGACTTAGGATTTTCTTTCAGTATAATTTTTTGATTTTTCACGTCAAAAAAGAACACAAGAAAAATGAGAAAAGAACTTCAAACGAGGTACACTTTTTTATATATGGAACTCAATTTAAAAACTCTTAAACTCGCACGCACGGCTCGAACACACCAATCTAATTATGATTAGATTCGCCTACCTTGCAGTGAGCGGATCAAAAGAATGTGATGGAAATCTGATTGAAAACAATCATTCATTATTAATCAAACTTATTTCCCTTCACTTAAATTGAATTTTGAATTGTTTGATATCCTGGCAGTCATGCTGCGATGCGGAATAGTTTGTCCTATAGATTTTGACAACACCCATCAAACATTCATTAAATTCCAGCACAGGCCTCGTGGACAGCCGTGTCCTGGTCACGTATCGGATCAGAATCGTACAAAGCACCGCCACGGCTAGTTTCCGGTACCAGTGAGGACTACAAACTCTAGTAGGGTAGCGCGAACCGGCTTTTGTTTTGGGCTAAATAAATCAAAGTTGGATGACTTTACAAATTACTTATTCATTACAAAAGAAACAATCGGAAAATCATTGACATTTGTTTGGCCGATTGTTGTCTTGGAACCGATTTTGTTGAAAGGTTATTATCTGGTCGTTTATTGGTTATTCAAAATTCTATTTCCTCTGAAGTCGGAGCATACAGTCAAAAATCCAAATGGAACAAATGAACTAAGAACATGCGATGTAAATTAATTGTAAAAACAATACAAGGACTTCAGGTGTAATAAAATTATCTTTGAATAGCCTTAGCGTTGAAAATATTAGTTTAGATGAAATAAATAACGCTTTGGATTTGAAAGTCGGACTTATTACGCATCTACAATTAACATTGAGCTAAACTAGCTATCTTACCCACTTGCACATATTTTGGCGTGAGGGGGTCATTTTGTGAAAGGAAAACGGGAGTATCCGGAGGAAACTCCACGTGTCCGGTGGACCGACCACCATACCCTCTCACATACTACCACTGCCGATTCACGAGGATCGAACTCGGGTCGCAGCGGTGAGAGAGCAAGTGATTTAACCATTACTAGTATGCTACCGGACCCCAAACCTACTGAGTAGTTGGGTCTTTCACGATGAGACATTCATGTATCTTGGATATATTCATGATGTCTTGACATGGAAGTCCCAAACATATTCCGCTGCTCAAGAATATTTCACAGGAGGACTCTACGTACGATCAAGAATATCTTCACGTGAACGCCCAGGGTCCCTATTTTTTTTATCAATTATATCTTCAATATCGTCGAAGGTAGTCCGTTGTGAAGATATCTTTGAATAGGTTGGTCGTTGTGAAGATATCTTGAATAGGTTGGGTCCTTGTGAGATATATTCAATAGTTGGTCCTTGTGATGATTATTATTATAGTTGGTCCTTGTGAAGATATATCAGTAAGGTTGTTCCTTGTGAAGATTACTCAAAGGTTGATTCCCTTTCCGTGAAGCATGTAGTTCTTAGATAGGCCGTGTCCTTCCTTTGGACAATTTTCCACAAACATCTGTTACTAATCATAGCCGATTGTCGGAAGAACCATAAACAATTTATATGAAACTTATCTGTAAAAAGCAAGATGCGTTTGTACATCACTGACCCGTTATGGCAGCAAAAGCTACTGTGGTGCCCATAGACATCTCGGGGTCTTGTTACAAGGAATGTACATGTGAATATGAAGCCATATCAGCAATAGCAATTCAAAAGTTATGTTCTTAGGTTGAAGATTTTCAGAAGTAGATCAAAACTCCCAGGTCAACATATTCATGTGTGGTGCCAAAAGAATGTTTTGTCACAAGAAATACATCATGTGAAATATGAAAAACAATCACTAACTAGCCATTTCAAAAGTTAATTTTTTTGCAGAAAAAGGCACGGACAGAAAAAAACACCCTCCGATTCAAGTCCGGTGAAAAATGAATATACTCTGCAATCAATGAACATAAGGAAGCTTCGTGTTTAGTTTTCAAAGTGACCAGAAAAGATTTCGTTTACGAAGTTAGATGCATCTGTTTTGGGAAGGACAATTCTGAGTGAAAGTGTCATGTATGGTAAGTGCAAAAATCTGACATAACGTTTCTTGAGAGAAGCAATATGGAAAGTTTGTTTGACGTCACATACCACGTCGCATGGATATATTGCCCAGGCTCTGTTATAATTTTTAAACTTTTGAAAAAGAGTCGATTACAATTGGCCTTATATAGGTGTTCTAGTCGGTTGGACCGATTGTAGGAACACCAGAGAGCAAATTCTGTCTTAACACTGGAAAGGCGGAAGCATAGGGGGCTTGTCTTCCGGATTGTGTAATTTAAAAAAATTAATAATAATAATGTGAATCCTCTATTAATCCCCCTTTGAAGTCACTCTTATATAACATTTCCACCCGTTTTGGTCATTTACATCTGTTTATACACCCCTTCAAGTAGTACTATAATCAAGTACAAGGGACGAAAGTCTGCCATCTTTGGAAATTAGCCCCACTCAAGTTCAAACACCGTTTTTGTACCCAAACTAACAATTTATTGGCCGATCGTGGTGAGATTTATGCACGAAATTTTCCTAACTGTGATGTGTTTGTCTGCCGGTGACACCATTCTATCCAACGAAAACGGGTACAACTTCAGCATATTTATCTACCACGAGACAGAAGTGTATTCGAATTGATAATCACTCGAATGCCCGCGGATAATAAAACTCGCACTCAAAGATAAAGAGGAAAATTCGAAAGACAATTTGTCTGATATAAACAAATCTGAATTCGTACAGTTTAGGGATATGTGTGTGTATTTTTTTTTTTTTAATTGTCTGCTAGTTTTTGACATCTGAAATCGATTTTCCACTCCACAATTAAAAATTTATAGAGTATCCAGCGAGGACTATTTAGGTCAAGATTACGAGTGTCTCAGTGGTACGTTTATCACAGTTAAACTAAAGGTAACAAGAGAAAGGTATCACAGTTTTATCTAACGTTGAACTTTTATGACATCGATGGAATATTTTTTTTTAACTCTGCATAACATAAATACAGTATGAAATAAGATTCTGTAGAACAAACTGATACTGATTGATACTGATTGCTCCGTCAGACTCGCTACAGAACAAAACAATACTGATTGGTACTGATTTCTCCGCCAGACTCGCTACAGAACGAAGCAATACTGATTGGTACTGATTTCTCCGCCAGACTCGCTACAGAACGAAGCAATACTGATTGGTACTGATTTCTCCGCCAGACTCGCTACAGAACGAAGCAATACTGATTGGTACTGATTTCTCCGCCAGACTCGCTACAGAACGAAGCAATACTGATTGGTACTGATTTCTCCGCCAGACTCGCTACAGAACGAAGCAATACTGATTGGTACTGATTTCTCCGCCAGACTCGCTACAGAACGAAGCAATACTGATTGGTACTGATTTCTCCGCCAGACTCGCTACAGAACGAAGCAATACTGATTGGTACTGATTTCTCCGCCAGACTCGCTACAGAACGAAGCAATACTGATTGGTACTGATTTCTCCGCCAGACTCGCTACAGAACGAAGCAATACTGATTGGTACTGATTTCTCCGCCAGACTCGCTACAGAACGAAGCAATACTGATTGGTACTGATTTCTCCGCCAGACTCGCTACAGAACGAAGCAATACTGATTGGTACTGATTTCTCCGTCAGACTCGCTACAGAAACCAAACAATCACTATTTGGTACTCGATTCTCCGTCAGAACCGCTACAGAACAAAACAATACTGATTGGTACTGATTTCTTCCGTAGACTCGCTACAGAACAAAACAATATCTGATTGGTACTGATTTCTCCGTCAGACTCGCTACAGAACAAATCAATACGGAGGACTGGATTCTCTGTTGGTTTATAGGCTGAGAGCTATAGAATTATTGCAGGTTATACATCTTACAGTTGATAAACAATGAAGAAAAAAATATAACCATTAAAAGTGCATTAATTACAAGTAAACAGCATGTAATAAGATTTACGGAGGAGCTCGGGGATCGGGAAATTATTTTTATATAGGTCTTGCTAGAGTAAGATGCGCATTCAGTAAGGTTGGCGGGGGAGGGGTCTTAATTTTTTTCCAGTTTGGAGTGGGTGTCTCATCATGAGTTATAAGTCCCCCTGTACAGACACATTTTCTATTCAGGTTCCCGTGTCCTTTGTTCTACCAATTTCCTTAAACAGTAGAGTTGGGTTGCCGGTTTTTCTTTGAGACGATCTGCTCTTGCACTCCATTGCACTCGAAAAGAATCACGACGTCGCGTAAAGATCGGACACAGAGAAGGCTTTACACAAAACCAACCGTTATTTAAAGTCTAAACATTCATAGTTTCAATTTTTTTTTTTACCAATTTCTTTTTTTTTTTATAACTTCTTTGAATAAGCAAACTGTGGTTGCTCTTTTACTGCACTCAGCCGTGACGTCATCGATCAATGAGAATATAGGGAAAACAGACGACGCTCTTACCTGCGCTGCTTGCGATCTTGAGTATTTTAAACAGGTAGCAACTCTCGTCGATATTTATATATACAACAACGATAACGGCTCCGTCATTATAACACGATCGAGCGACTCGCGAACAGCGATAATGTGTTTCACAGATGCATCAGAAATCGCCGGCTGATTGTTTAATTATGGCTAATTGGACATTTATGGAAATTAAAGTGTATTCTTAAAGGAACTTGCTTCTTACCTGTTACATCAATTTCAAATCATTAAAAGACAATTCAACAAGATACGTAATAGTGCGAATTGGTGTGTTGGATTTTAAGGAATTGGGGTGTCCTTTTTGGAAGCGGAAGCTAAAACGATGGGGTAAAAGCTTCAGAAATGGAGGCTTATGTCAAAAGAACGTACGCCCAAAAAAATCGCCCTGGAGGAGGAACCAACAAGTACCCATTCTGGGATTACAGGTAATGTCCCCTCCCACCGTCTGTCTCTCTCTCTCTCTCTCTCTTCTCTCTCTCTCTCTCTCTCTCTCTCTCTCTCTCTCTCTCTCTCTCTCTCTTCTCTCTCTCTCTCTCTCTCTCTCTTTCACGTTTATCGATACAGGTGAATCCGCCGCGTGATATATAGATATGATAGTAGATATCCTTGATACCTATACATGAAAAAACACCCGTGTGATGGAAGTCGTTTAGTTTATAGAATTATGTTGTGTCTGACGATATCTGGACGATTCTTTTCATGTTTGTCGAAGTAAAATACGTTATGTGTACATATCTCTTGTCTGTAGAAAGTACTGAAGAAGGGAAAAAATCGAACCCTTTACTCGGTAAAAGACATCTTATTTTATGGCCTACTTTGAACCAAGAGGGAATATTTACATAAAATATTAAAGTCTGAGTGTCTTGTACAAGTAGTGTAACGCTTATCAATATATTTATTTTGTGTTCAATAAATACCTGTATGTATTCCTACCGAACTCGATTTCTAACCAATTCAAAGTCATTTACAAAATAAACAGTCAAAGCTGAATAAAGTTTCATAAATAAAATTAAAAACATATATGTGTACGTATGAATGTGTGTATAGGTATAACTTCATATCAGAGTAACCCTAACATACACTAAAAATCTCAAATGGATTAAATATGGAAGTCTCGAAGAGAAAATTAAATCCCTGCAAATAATAAAGCGGCATTTTATTTCCTATTGCCATTCAACTAGATTTTAATGCTAATGTAATTAGAAATTTATTCCGATATTTTTTGCACATACATAAATGTGCACATTAAGTAGATCTAATCTTGGTAAGACCGTATCGAATGACGATATACACAATATTAACGTCTTAATCGGAAATATACATGTATTGACGGTAGGAAAGGGTTAGAAGGGGGTTCCTTGTTCGTGAAACTGCATACCTGGCGATTGATTCTTGGTCGAAAACTTGATCAAAGATATACTGTCCTTAACGTAATGTCTCACAGAAAGTTTTATCCGAAAGGGAATTCAATATTTTTGACAATATTGATTATATATAATGAACGCAACATTTTATATCGATCTTGTGGGTGTTTTCATTAACTTTCTAATTTCATCACAGATACAAGTAATATAATTTCTTCTTATTTACCGTGCATATGAAAGAATTACCTTTAAGCTATTGGCTTACCACGCACGATGCTGCTTTTATGTAACGTTTTGATATTGGACGTGAAAATCAGGACATTTGCCTTTCATGTTAAGACCGTCTCACTGTTAGAAAAAATATCTCTTGGGGAACAAAAATTACCAGCGAGTGCTATTTCCAGATCGAAAGTATTTGTTCCACGTCCAGTTGCCCTCGAGGTACCAACGGCGAGAGACATGAAACCCGTACCACCGTCCAACTTTTTACGATTGATTTCCTACTTTAGTAGTCAATTTTATCACTATTTCCACGCCCATCCCGCGAAATTGTGTCGCCATCCCGGGTTTGACTGTGTCACGGTATCAATGCGACGCCCCTCCCCCGCCATCGGGGGTAGCATTGTGTAGAAAGGGAAAATATCGAAATTTGCGACATAGATGCAAGAAAGCCTAGACATTGTAAATACAGGGTTTTATTTTTTAAAGAATCCAGCATAATAATTCCAGTAAACAAACTGTGAAGGGGCTTTGAAGATGTAAGTAGCTAACACAAATTGTCTGCCCGGGAAATATTTTGCACAATGTGAATGCATGCTGTGCTTGTTTTTCATTCTTTAAACCTTTGATGTTTTCTAAGCTATCAATACACATTTACCGATATCCTCTCTGCTCGCTATCGTATTTTACACCCATCGCGTGCGCGGAACCGCCAGGTAACCATCGCACGTGCACTGGAGCCGGCAGGTAAATAAGACACGTGTAGCTAGGCATGGCAGTATCCATTAAAGGCATCTTTCCTGTGCTAATTGCTTTTCATTTCCTGGGAATTGCCTTTCATTGTAGAAATATGTATTTGACATTCTATACATGAATAATAAAATTCCATCTGTGCGCATATAATATAAGAGGCATATGGTGGAACTGCTGAAGGGCAATGAGCATGTGCCTGTCGTACATTATTAATTAACAGACATAAAGGGGTGGGATGTGAGGAACAAGCATGACACGAATAGAACGACTATAGGTAAATGTACCGAGAACAATGTCGTTAATGCATGGCATGTAGCTTTATCAACAACACCTGTCTAAACGTCATTCTTAGTTAGGAACGTGGATTCGTCATTATTTTATTTACTAATTATGCAGCTTGAAAATGATAGAGTAACATATATCAATTACATACTCAAATTTTGAATTTGATCTGATTAACCCTTTTATCCATTCTGTTGAAATTGGATCCGCCAAGGAGATGTTTTTGATCCTCCGACACAAATTATTTGCTCATTCTGACGGTGTAAAATAATTGATTCAAAACAATGTTGTCAAGAGGGTTTTTTGTTGTCTTTTTGAGATGCTTTCTAAAGATAATATAATCTCAAGGGTCGTTATTCAAACAGAGACTTCCGCCGGCCCCCGAGATTGTCGAAAGAAGGTCAGGCGATGTCAGGTACAGCTCACACTGCATTCATGTCAGTTTTGAATTTATAAGACCCTGTGATCAACTTTGATTATTTTAGGACCTTTTAAGGTGACAAGGCAAATTGTTGGCCATTTCCGATCGCCTTCCGCCTTTTGTCTTTAACAATGGGCGTAACCGCCAAGCACACAGTGTACATATTTGTGTTTCTCTTTGAAACTCCCTGCATAAAAGAGACTGAAAATGCGGTTTTTCTTCTCGATAGAGCTAACAATTTTAAAAACTCTGCTTTGTTCATAATTTTTCAAAGTACAAATTGAAATAAGATTTTTTATTTCATCGATTCTTAATGTCTTGAAATAGACTTTGTGATTTACAGCATTTAGTATCGCCAATACAAATTGTTAATGAATTAATTTTGGTTAATTGATATACATTAAATGCGTTGTCGGACTGTGTGACGGGGAATACTAATTGCAGACCTGTATGACTTTGCACCGTACGTCTCCATTATCGCCACTAACTCGCACGTGCAATTTCGCAAACTATGCGAAAGGTGGAATACAATAACTGGCCTTCAGTTCCTTGACGTTTAACGAAAAAATCCCATCTCTCTGGCTGTATGTGTACAAGATTTATACACTACTCAGCAATAAATGGTCAAAACATTCTATTGGCACCCCTTAAAAAACTTGATAAAAGTGAATTTAATTTGTAGGTCAGGTATTGTTTTTGCACCTGCTTGTTTTTCAGAAGATACCTTCATTAACAAGACTGCCAAACGTCCATTTCCAAATACCTTGTTTGACAAATTTTCCCACTTCCCTCATCAAAATTCCGGTACCTGGGACAGTCAACAAGAAACGTAGAATTCATCCACTAACCTGCCAAAGATGCTACCATTGAAATTCGATTGATTTCAATTAAATAGGCGAGTTACAGGTCTGTTGTTTGTTCGGAGTTCATTGTTCCTGGGAGACGTCAAATGCTACATCCAGATGACACTCGCTACTGTTTCGTTTGTATTAAATTCACAAAACTTCGCGATAAGGGAATTTCTCATTCTCTCACTGTTTATGAAGTGTATATATACACCAGAAAGATTAAGGAAAATATGCTGGGGTGCCAGCGCGTTCCTAAAATGTCACGTGCATAAAAGGAGGGGGGGGGGTTTCCACCCGCTTTGAAAGACGTAAAACAGTAAAACAATGTTGAAAAAGTTTTAAACGTTTCATTAGGACATACATGTATATAGTCAAATCTTATATTATTATATTCTTTATTGCAGAAGACATACATCTTATAATGCTAAACAAATTTACTTTATCAGTCTAAAAAAAAATCTTTAGGTGATTATATTTTCTCAGAGAGAGAGAAGAGAGAGAGAGAGAGAGAAAGAGAGAAGAGAGATGAGAGGGAAGAAGAGATGATGAGAGAGAGAGATTTAAACTTTGCATACAATAGATTTGATTGATTTTTGAAGATATGATTCTGTTTAGAGTATTTTGATATTTTACGTTTGAATAAGAAAATTAGCCCAGAAGATACAACACGGTATTTAATTTTTGTCTTAAATTTCACAACGAATGAAAAATAACACCATAAAAGCCTTTTTTTGTTGTTGTTGGAAAATCAATGTTTCATGAAGAAAACACAAACATTTGACAGGTTACAACAAGCCTACCGTAGAACAGAGTGTCGCTCGGACTTTTTATTTCATAATCGTTTACTAAAGTCTTTCATTTATTTTTTGTGTTTTATTAAAAAAAAAACCCAAAAAAACAAAAAACCTAGACTTCACTGAAAATCAAATGAAAGTTGGGATTTACATAAATCAGCTGTGTCGTATATTTGATCTTTCGTAACGTTCCCATATTGTTTATTTTATTCTCATATACTTTAAACTGAAGACAAGACCCTTTCACCATATCGATAATGGCTTGTATTTATTTTTATGCACACAGTGCACCTGTATCGATTGTTTACAATTATAGGTCGATGTATATTTCAGAGGAAGGCGTGGTTGACATGTCTAGGTAATGGGACCAGCTTTTGTGCAGGTGTCACAATGTAATTATTCCACACTTTCTTTCGTTCACTCTGTTCCGTCTTTGCCCCCCTACTGACACCAATAGTGGGACTGCATGTAGCCTTCTCTGGTGGTTACTATACCTTTCTTTGAGATAAAAAAAAAAATTGGATACATAGGAAATCTCTCGCGGACCTCATACAAAGCAAAGTAATATCCTTTGACAATTAGCCATTTGGGGGGAGTGTGGTGATTTGACCCTTTCTTGTTGTGTGTGTCAGTGCGAAGAATAGAGAAACATGTCAGACGAGGGTATTGTTTGTTGGTTGGAGGGGTGACGTGATGAGGGTAACTGTTTGTTGGGTTGGTATGTTGTTCTAGTCCCATTCCAACCCCCCAACCCCCCATATAGATACATGAGTAGCTGCAGACGATGTGCCACACATTCTGATCTATGTTCCAGGTTGTGGTAGTGTGAGGTCTATACCTTATAAGTTAACAACTGCCATGACACGGGACATCCGTATATAAATGCTATTCGTGACACGTAACCTCTAAATTTCTAAAAGATCCGTGACACTTGACCTTCGTATTTAAGTGTGGACAGAATCCGTGACACGTGACCTTCGTATTTAAGATCCGTGACATGTGACCTCTGTATTTAAGATCATACCCAAAAGATCCGTGACTTTTACTTCGAATGGCGAGCGCTTTGTGAAGAGCCATCGCCATTTTTGTCAAATGTTTCAACCCCAACTGGTTACTAGGGATAATGTGGGGC
>CAJDSM010019420.1:19271-32264 GCA_903981925.1 Ostrea lurida
ATTACATGGGGCAATGTGGGGCCAGATTACCCATCACATGGGGCAAACGTGGGGCCAGATTACCGATACCATCCCGAGGGGCAGTGTGAGGCAAATCTGCCGATATTCAAATCATGAATACATTTGGCTACTTCATTCAAATCAGACATGACATTCCCTTTCTGCATAAGAAATTTTAGGGTTTTTGTTTTACTAACCAGAAGTTCACAACAAATAGAAATTTGTAGACAGACAGCAAGCAAGTTGAACATGAAAGGTCTGATTGCGTAAAAACAAAGGCTTTCATTCTTGATCTGCTCGCACTGGAAACTTTATCTGGAACGAATGTGGATTGCTGAAGAAATGTCTTCTGAATAAATCCATGTTTCACAGCATTTATTCAAATCGGAATAACCTTGTATATTTAACCGATAAACTCTTTGTTATCTGCTATCAAAGGTTTTTGATTTTGCCGATATCAAACGTAGACTATTCGACTCTTTAATGTGTGGTCCCGGGAGAAAGAAATATACCTCTGTATGATAGAATGAAAGGGGATGGTTTAAGTTCATAAAAACATTAAAAATCGATTATAACAGTTAGCATCCAGTGATTGTATCGGTAAAGGTTAGATTTTAAAAGATATTTCTAATGTAAGGATAAAAAGGAAATTGCAATTATGCAAACATGCAATTGTCCTCAAAGTTTAAAAAAGAAGTAGGTGTATTTTCATGTTCCACCAATTGATAGAAAATTGTAAAGTTTGAGAGAGGCGGGATTGAGAAAGATGTAAAATTATTCTATTTGTCTGCAGATTCAAAAGAAAGGCCAAAAATAAAAATAAAATGACGAGCGATTAAACCTCAAACCGGACCTCAATCTCCGAAATGGAATTCGAGAAATTCATTGAAAAGAGGAAAAGTAGTTTTTAGTACGCCGAGAGGAAGTAGGCCTGGTACGATTAGGGGTCTGGTCAATGTTTGTATATGCGTCATTATCTATTGAAAATAAACAAGCGTTGTAATAACACCGATATCATTTGTAATCAA
This sequence comes from Ostrea lurida, assembly GCA_903981925.1. Taxonomy (NCBI): domain Eukaryota; kingdom Metazoa; phylum Mollusca; class Bivalvia; order Ostreida; family Ostreidae; genus Ostrea; species Ostrea lurida. The sequence continues at coordinate 20,300 of CAJDSM010019420.1, forward strand.
AGATACGAAAAGTTCGTAACGAGGGCGCAAAATCACCACTGGACTTTTCACATATACACAAATATATATACTTATATATATATATATATAAAGTTACAATTTATAAAATTCTTTTATGTTGATTACGTTAACGGAAATCCTTTTGTTCTGGCTATCGCCACCCGGCGGGGGTCCTTATTCTCTCCGTGCGGGGAAGGACAGTGAAATCTTATTAAGCTTACTTACATAGTGTATATTTCTAATTAGAGACAGATTTTCACCACGGGTAGCCGGTCAAATCGTCTAAGTGTGCTATAGGCACTTGTTTATGAAAAAATCGGATTGAAAACTTAAGTACCTATATCATATGTTAGAAATAATAACCCTACACGTGAGGGCATGTACATTTAATGCTCCGTATTCAGGATTGTGTTATTACAAGTTTCTTCCCTGAAAAATAAGAAACCAACGAAAAAACCCAATATCTGGTGTGAAGGTAACGATGGAATTACATGTAAAAAGAAAATTTGAACTTATGCAAATATTACTAGCTCAAGTTCAGTTTATTTCTCTTAAACTTCTTTATTGTACATGAGGCTTTATATACAATATGTACAAATAGAAACAATATACAAGGTACACATGAAAAGAGCGGAGTAATTTTAGATGATTGAAGTGATTATTTTATGGAGGAAAGACTTAGTCATGTGCTTTAAAGATTTACACAGTATGATAATAACATCGAGTCATCTGTTGACAATTATTCAGAAAATTCGTAAAAGTTTGGTAAATAACAATATCTTTGTATAGATGCGTTTGTACAATTTGCTACAAGTCGGTATAATCATCTTAATATTCTAAAAAAGAAAATAACACCCCCCCCCAACCAAATACATGTATGTGTTGAACTCAGCACTGACAGATAAACGTGAACACAGCTCTTACAGACAAACGTGAACCCAGCTCTTATACAGACAAACGCGATGACTTCTCCATTGCCAACTTTCAATACTAATACCCCATCTCTCAACTGATTCGATACACAAGAGCATGTATGATCAGGTTTTACAGTCTCGTTTAAAGTCAGCATTTCGCAAAATCCATGGTCGTTATAACAATCTAGTATACAGTATATCAATGCAACATGTCATTGGGAAACGTTTCATGCTTTATACACAGATTTTATCTACGAATTACTCTGAACATAAGGTTCCGTATAACCGTATGACCGGTCGACAGGGGATGCTTACTCCTCCCAGACACCCGATCCCTACCTTTGGTGTGTCCAAGGATTTGTGTCTGTCCTACTCTCAACTTTGTTTTCTTTATAGAAGGTATGAGATTGATCATTGTTTGTGATCTTCACGTATTCATGGACCAAACCATGTCCAACCGAAATAAATTACCTTGTTGAAAACTGAATCTCCTATTTTTGAAGGTAGTAATAGATACATCTTTGGCTCAGTAGCAATAATACCTTCAGTTTACGCTATATTTAGACATACATGTATTGAAATAATGCCTGTTCTACTCGGAAGTGTGGCCGAATGTCACATTGTTGACAACCAGAGTGGTTATTTATGTTGGCCGTGACTGGTAGTAATATACTATATAGTGCCCTCAAATGTATCAGCCTAGTCATAAATGGAAAGTTGTAAGGAGAGACAAAAGCCTTTATAGAGAGAAAGAGTTGATTTAAACGAATACATCAGGGAAAATCTGTTCGCCTTGGTGATTAAATCGGAGATAGGAGTTTTCGTTGTCGAGGTATGGTCAGCGTAGGTAATTTATGGCATAGTGAATTAGGCGCGTGTGCTTCATATCTTGCATGTTAATGAAAAATTAATTGATATTTGTATTTGATAAAGCGTTAGAGAGCCCCTTCCTGTGAGAAGGTAATAAAAGGGTCAGGTGGTATTGACAACAGTAATTCTCAGGTGTTGTTTGGCGCATCATAAATATCAGGTATTAATCCGGTCGCTTGTACACTATTCATTTCCTCCCGATCTTTGATGAATGATGTTTGTTAATTCATTAGTGATCAGATACAAATGTATGGATTTGGAGAACAATTCATTGGCAAGGATTATTGCACCTGCCGACCCATTGTGAGACAAATTCGATAAGATACCGCGCCACACGACCATCACGCGAGATGCCGCCAAAAGGAAATTGAAAACAGCGCCATCTGCAGGAAGTACAGATGATACCACAACATTTCTGGCATTATACATTGTACATACAGATACTTCGATATTTCAAAGATTTTCTTATAATGATGACGCATGTATTGATATCCACTGAAGATCTCTTTCTTTTAAATTGATGCTGTTCTAGTACTCTTGACCGCCATATTATAAAAACACTATATAAAGAAAAGTATTATGAAATAGTAACGATTCTTTTTCACAATTGTGTATAGAAAACAATGATGCCATAGAATGTCGCTCTAAATATTTGATGAAGGCGTCACCTCAATAGTTTTCAATAATGCTGCCAGGATTTCCTCGGTTGCAATTGTAAACACAGAATGCTCCGTATGATTGTCTCAAAACTAATACCAAAGAGCGGACGAAAGAGATGGCACCATTAACTGTTCTTGAGAGAGTTTTCCCCTCAATAAATGGATCTTCATGTCCCCTGAAAGTACTTCATTTTCAATAAAGAACATGCATACTTTGACATAAATTTTGAAACGGGTTTCTCGATTGCTTTCCTTTGTAATCATAAGTGTTCTCGATAATGTTGAAGAAGAAGCCATAGCTAGTACGATTTGTATAATCGCGGCGTATTCTCTTCACATTGTGAAAGTGGGTATAATGGTACATGCCTGAAGTGTTTGTCTGCTGCTTTACAGAAATATCATCCCATGATAGGTCTACACAAAGTCAAACTTTCTCCTGGTTTGGTTTTTTTCCCCCTTCTCCAAACTTTTATCAAAGCAGAGGGTTACAGACTGACCTTAGTTCATTACAAGTCGTGGAAAATATCTATTGTTCTCGACTGTCTTTAATGTTTTCAAAAGTTCTGTCTAATATAAACATAAAATGTACACACTACAAGCTCTCTTTCAATCGTGTGACCTATGAACAAGTTTACTTAGTGACAAGATTTTCCCAGTACGTTTTTTTTTTTTTGAAAGTACAATACATTGACTTCTAAGTTTGAATTCAAATTTAAATCAAGTTTGAATACAAACCCTTATCATAATAATGACCGTACAAATAGGCATCTAATTTGTTTTTAGGAATAACATTTTCTTTTAGAATTTCATGATTTATTCAAATGCAGGTGTCCGACTTTCAAAAGGAACTTGAATTCTTTTTTGTCCCTCCTGACACCTTGGTATAGTATTGTTACGATTGCAAAACTCTGGTGGCGGTCGTTACTAAAACGGCAATATCAACAAATAATTTTGATTGACTTCATTTAAAAAAAAATTGTAAATGTTGTGATTATCGCGTTCCTTTTTAGCCTTTAGAATCTTTGAGTTAATATAGGGTTTCTATTTGCATTAGAATTCATTCTTGAAACAGATGAATTCAAACTTCACAAAGCTCTTTGTGAAGACGGTACGAATAACATTAACTCCAGCTCATGCGAGTGCTTCATTCAAGGGAATTACACATATCAAAAGACACCAAGATTCTGTAATTTGTATTTCATTTTTTTTAAAATCATTATTTAGTTTTATGTCATTTTTTGCGAATGACAGCAAGTTTCCAGTATTTTACTTAATTTAGCAGGGACATTATACTCGTGGCCAATATTTCTCAAAGCAATGTATTATGCAAACTAAAATGAGAATGCAGAGACAAATTTTAAAATAATGTGTAACATATGCTCGGTGACCTCTAGATTGTGTAAAAACTGAACAACTATCACTGTCTATTAGTTAATTAGTGAAGTTTATTAGTGAAAACTAAAGACTGACAACCGCTTTCTCGTCAGATCGGAAAAAAGGTGATCTTCATTAGCGTTCGCCACAACTTAAAGAGGTAGTAAAGCATTTTGGTGAAATCTGTTTCTCACCCCAAATCATCTTATTTCTTTCGAACATATTCTTCTTGATAGTTTTCACCTTAGAAAGGACTGCATGCTCGTTGGAAAGTTGCACTAGTATGTTAAACCAACAATTAAGGGGAATTATCTAAAGATGATAATCGTTTTAGGTTTGGAAATAAATATGATAAGACTATTTATTTAAATGTAGGAAATGACTTGTATGAGTCATTTGGACTCATTTGATTCTTTTAATTTTGACAAAAATGGGCTGGAGAGAGAGAGAGAAGGAGAGAGGAGAGAGAGAGAGAAAGAGAGAGAGAGAGAGAGAGAGGAGAGAGAGAGAGAGAGAGAGAGAGAGAGAGAGAGAGAGAGCTGTGTGTGGAAAGAAATGAATGAATGATTTGAATGTGTGTATTTTAAGAGAGCATTCTCCGTATTGACCACTTTAATCATTGTGAAAACTTGGATAAACATAACGAATTTTAAACATTGCGTCATACTTAATCTTAAGGTGGAGCTAATCAATCACCAATAAGAGGATCTCGCCTTACATAGTAAGTGGGTTACTATGATCACTATTCAGACATTTTAAAAAATATTCATTGGATTTTTTAATCGATTGTTGCTTTTCCATTAATTTCATTAAGTAGCCCCTTTTATTGCGCAGCAACTTCCTTTTAAAAGGTAAACGTCATGCATAATATTAAGACAGCATGTGTGCCCATACAAATGTTTTCTGTGTACTCTGTCACATATACTGTGCTTAAGATTCTTGGATATCTTGTTGTATTAAATGCTTGAAAGCAAAAGAACTCTGCATATGTCAAATGCTATTAAACATTACAAATTAGTACACCCTTTCTTGGTCTGCATAAAATGTTCACATGGGGTTAGAAAATTCTGACCTTCATTTATGATTGGATGATACATGACGGATTAAACGTTTAGCGCCATTATTCATTTACCAACACAAGCATCGTGTATGAATCTATGGACCCTTCTGCAAAGATTTCAATGATTACCAATCACCGCTCCATCAAACAGGGAAGCAAATTGAATAGTTTGTTAATAAGAAATGTTTCATGTATTCGAATGAAGTTTGACTTATGACGAAAAGAAAAAAAAAAATGCATCTTTTGGAACCTTTTTGCGTTAAAAAAAACCTAATGGCTGCTCTTAGTCTGAATCCCGAGGCCTTCCGATGAGTTTTGGAAGGCCTCTTACGTGACTGTGATCCGAAGAGTTACGCGCGTCTTTCAGATGAGAGGGTCCTGTGTCGCGGCGGTATTATCACGATAGAAAAAAAAGCTCAACTGTTACGGTCCGAGCGCTATATTTGTGGCGCTTTATCTTTGTAGGTGGTTACTTCTAATAGGAGCACAAATTTTCCATTAGAGAGAAAATGGAAGAGCGATGCGTAGTTTGCAGGAAATGAAAGCATGCTAGTTTGTGTATCAATGATGCATCCAAGTTCCACCACTTCTTTAAATTACGTAAACCTATACGAAACACTCTACTTCTGATGCAGAAATTATTTAAATGCATTTGGTCGGGTTCGAAAAAATTGGCGACGAAAATGTCAAAACAGGTGTAAAGGCTGTGTCATATATTACACCACTAACAGAAGCGCATTTATCGTGTCTCAGTTTTATTAATGTGTCTCGTGAAGTCCCCTTTTGTCCATGGAAAGCCATCTGTGGTTTGTTTAATTAATACCGTTGACGCTTCTTGCAGGAAGCTTAGAGAACGGATACAGATGTCTTTCCTTGGTGCATGTCAATGGTGTTCTTAATCCTTTACCAGACGTACTGTACGGCACACTATTTATTATATTTCATTCTATTTCCATCTCCTGATGTTGTATATGCATGGATAACGGTGTATTCATTTACCATGCTTATCCTGTCGGGATCGTCGCGGACTTCCAGAGCGGATGTACTTGTATCGTCTGCCGTGAAACACGGTGTCTTGCCTGCTTACGGGGATACTGGGTCTCATTTGTTCAGAAATACGATATTCCGATAAATCTTCGTATCATTTTTAATGAATTTAAACGAAACATTACATCCATTATGAATGGTTTGTGTATATTTAACTGATAGGAAATTAAGTTGTGAAGGGGCTTTTTTTTTTAAATCACAAACAGCGCAGTTTTAATTGATAAGAAGTCAATAAGGCTGATTGTACAACTAATGTGATAAGATTACGCGTAATGGAACAATCCAGTTTTGTCATATTCAAAGTGCATTCGTTGGTCCCCGTGAGGCCGTTTGGGTCTGGCTTGCGTTATGATTGTAACATAGGATCTCGTCTAGACCGTGTTACAATCGATGGCATCAATCCGTACCGACTCGGACAAAATAAAAACCCACTCTGTTTATTTGTAAACAATCAATGAACTAATCAAAGTGCATTGTCTTCATTTTAGACGCTTAAGCAACTTTTGTAAAAACACATAACAATGGTTTATTTTCTCATCTTTCCACCAATACTTTTCAAAATAGATCAACGCATTGATTCTTAACAAATTCAACCTTGTATGAAGATTTTTTTTTAAAGTGCGTACGTATATTTATCTGTGCTGTTTATGGCGTTCTGTAATATAGAATGCGATTAATTGTGAATTGTGCAGTTTTAACTGTGCACAACGAATTCTGAACTTCGCACTGTGTACAGAAGAAAAGTAATTGAATCGAAAGACTAAAAGGCTCAATGTTACCATGTTACGCATACTTCGATCGAATATATATATATAATTGTTATTTGTATATGAACCCCGAGGGCCCTGGTAAAATTAATCTAATCCAGGCAATTTAGACCTTTCCTAATTCTCCGTTAATCGTCTAGATCGTCGATCTTGTCGAGAGGTCAGCGCAAATATCGCGCGAAAACGCGTTAATCGAACACGAAGCTGATACAACACTGATATTTAATAAACAATTAACACATTCATGTAAGAAAAAGACGTTTAGGTATCAAAGCCCTGTATATTGTATCTAAGATACGTGGAACATCACTGAGAACTATTACGTCAGTTGAATAGAACTATCAATGAGGGGAAAAATAATACTGAAATCTGGAAAAAAATTCAATGACATCGAATGTTTTCCTTTTTAAGGATGATTGACCCACACAGAAATTTGTAATTGTTATGACAAGTGCCAAATCTGCTATCTAATTATTCTGGATCATCCTTAGAAATATGTGTATTCAATTTGTTTACCTGATGTCTATAAGAAAAACATTCAGCATGTTACGACAATAGAAAATGATCCCTTTTTCAAGCAGCTTATCCACTGAGATTTTGTAATCGCCTTTCCTTCTTGTGTTAAGGAGTTTTTATGTATAGATTTCAATACATGTCTGCATTAAGAATATCTACCACTTCATCTGTGGATTAATACCCCTTGAAGATTTTCATTTTTATTTTCATTGAATTTTCTTGCCCACTCGAAGTTTTATAGAATTATTCAGTAACACCTCATTTAATACGACGAGCGCTCGCCGGACCAATTATGACGTCCTCTTCAATAACAAAATCTTATTCAGGTCAAAAGAAAAAAGAAAAAAAAAAAAAAGAAAAAAAGATGCATCTTTTTTATCTAATGTTTTGATCATTAAAAATTATGGTTCGAAAGGGGGAAAAGCTGAATGCCAATGAAGCAATAGCCGATGGTTGCGTTTCTCTATCAGCTCTAAATTTCCAGAATGACTTTCCAAGACCAAATAAGATAAAACAACACGGTGAAGGGCGCCATAACGATGTGATTTAAATCGTTTTGCACTGAATCTTCGCCTCAAGACTGTCAATTTGATTACGATATTGTACTTAAAGAACAAAGTTTATCGTATTCTACTTGTACACAGGCATAGAGCTCACAGCAGACGGCCATATCGTGTTTAAACAAGATGTCAGTCAAATGCATGCGTACACGTTTTCGTATAGTCTTCTGGATTGCTAATATTTGACATGTGTCTGAAGTTGGTTTTTATTTTAGAACTCCTTTAGTACTTATTTGAATTCTTTTTCTTTTTTTTTTTTACAGATCAAGAAGAGGAAGCCTCTCAACATCCGCTTCCAATTCGTCTAACGATGGTGAGTTATTACGTCACTTCCGCTTTAGCGGTTATGTTATTAATTGGCGCACCGCCAATAAAGTATCAGTTCAGAAAAAGGTTGTAATTACTTGTGCTTACAAATTACCGACAGCAATCTATCATTTTCATCAAATTGGCAATAATTTTTGGCGGTGGGTGTGTGTGTTTTCCAAAATACTAATTACATTAAAGTAAACGTGTAGACAGACCTGGTAAGTCAGAATTGGAATAGAATGATAATTTTGCGATGTTTGCATGTGCGAGTAGAGGGGCAGCGTTACCTTAATCGCCCTGTGTCTTGTGTACTAACGGAATGTTTATAATTTTGTCGCTATTACAAGGGAATTCCAATTTTACTGTTCAGTGGCGGGGCACTGAAGATTCGGCCATTATCTACGGGCAATTAGTCAACTTCCGTTCGTTGTGAAAAGGGGACACTTTTTATCCACTAAATTGTCAAATTATACAGGTTGTTATTCTTATTCACTGATGGCATACATCTTATTCGAAATATGCAGAAAATGCCAGATTTAATAGAATATGCATAAATATTTTACAACAATATGATAATTAATTTCACAATTGAAAGAAAACTTGGCAATTATCTATACGCAGTTAAACATTTAACTGTTGAAAAACAATAACGCGATCGCCCATAAAGTGACATTCAAAGGGGAAACGACTTCTGTATTATTAAAGCAAGCCGTAAAATCCCGTCATAATACAATGCTGCGACAAAGCATATTCAAATATTTTATCAATTTTCTTTCCTGTTCGTTTTGTTAGAAAAGTATTGACCTTTTTCTAACCCAAATGATCTCTGCATTGCAACGTTTCACACCGATGAACTTTCATGAAAAGGGGCTCTGAACCCCGGTTTGTGGACATTTTATACACTGAATGGAGAGCCAGACTACCCTACCCGACTCTTGTCTTTTGTATTTCAAGAACATTTCTAAAATTAATTGACGTTTGTATTTACATTTAGATTTTTTTTTTTTCAAATCGAGTGAAGATCATATTCCATTTTGTAAAAGAAAAAAAAATCTCAATGTTTAAATGATTTTTTTTTACTTGACTCTATTGATTGTTCTGACAATTATTTGGATTGTCTGCTACAATGGGAAAAGCTTTCTTAAAGAAAAAAAAAGAAGCAATGTGAAAGATCTCCAGCCAGCACGCAGACGTATAGTTACACGCATCTGCCAATCTGAAGTACCCCTGTGCATGGTTTGAGTATTGAGTATATTTTTTCCCCGGCTGTCTATCGTCTGTGCCTGTGTTGCGCGCAGTAGTGTAGATCTCGCAATTCAAACGGGGGTTAGGTGAATCTGGAATCATTACTTTGTAACTCCTCACTCAGAGCAAACAAAATCTCGGGGGCAACCGAGTCCTGCCGAGGAATTAAGCGTCCCTGGGACATGTGTTTTAGGAATCTGTATTTATCTTTCTCTGGCGTCTAGTTTGTAAAACTTGTGTATCGTATTTCTGGTGTTTTCAGCTATTCGGACACCGTGTGGGTATGTTATCAGGCAGTGTTTTGAGTACGTATTATATACACGACATACTTTTTATTCAATGTTTACCTTTTTTTCTTTTTCTGTACAGGAAGCAGCATATCCTCTATTGGATCAATGAGATCGGAAGGAGAAAACATCAGTTTATCAGGGAACTCCGACATCGACTCCATCATGCTTAGCGACCCCTACCGGTTGACAGTGCATTTTTTCGCGGATTCGCACGAGGTGTATCCAATGATGGATATGTATCAGCCTGTTATTGACTGGGTGGACCCTGATCTGCACATCTTCAAGGTCTCGGAGAGGATCAGCGTGAGTGAGCAAAGGCCACACGATTTGTCGTACTCAGATTCCAGTATCCCCAGTACCGCCGTCATGATATTCCTTCACGAAGAGGGAATGGTGGGGTGTGAAAGAATCCAAACAGCCAAAATTCATTTTGAAAAGTCTCCGTGGAAATTTCACCACTCGGAGCAAGTGTCCAGAGGACGTGTCAATCCGTATCCCTACAACAGCCAGGACTTCTTCTATACCTCAGAAGACCTTCCGCTGTGGGCTGTTCGCCAGGTGCATTATGGGAAAGAGCACATTCGAATAGTGATATTTGCTAGTGAAGAAAACTGGGACGACATGGTCCATTTTTACAAACTCATTATAGGAGCGGATCCGGATTTATTACGAGGGGATTTCTGCTTATTTACGGTGCATACTCATACACATTACGACATTCAATTTGCCTTGAAACGACTCCAAAACGAGACGAAACCTCGACCCCTGGAGTGTGTCAAGGTACAATTTCGTGTGACGGACGTCGGCCATATTGTGCCACTTTTTCCAAATGTATGTAAACCCCTTTCAGACACTCGCTGGGAAACTAGGGACCACGACGGGAACACGATTGTTTTAGAAGTCACGGGCTGCGTCTTGCCATCATCAAACAAATCAGTAGAAAACAATGTTACTCGTAAAAGATCGGACAGGTCCGACACTTCCGACAGGTCACGTGGTTCCAGTCGGTCGTCGGAAACTACATCGAGTCATTCCGGAAAAACGATTGAAATGTCTGGATTTTATGTATGAAAGTTGATGTGTTTATAGTTTTGTACCTCATTCAATGTCTGTGATAATTTGTACATGGTATAATTATAAATGGTATTTCCGGTCATGTGACTAATAGGTATAATGATGGCGTGTTCGAAAAGAAATTATGCTGTCATCTTCTCAGCTGGTGTATGTATCGTAATGAGGATCCACAAGATAAAAGTGCAATACATTCATTATCCGCCAATTACACGGACTTTATACAACAAGGAGGAAATACTTATTCCATTTCTTTTGAATTCCTCGCATTGATCACACATTTTTGATGGTAAAACGAGAGCTTCGCAATCGGAAGACTTTTAAATATTTTTGGAGCTATACGTTTCAAATATGTTTGAAAGATTAAATTATCCATTAATTCAAATCATCAAAAATAGAAATGCCATTCTCAATTTACTTTAAGCTGCCAAAATTAAATGTTATTCAATACACCAGTAATATATTGTCAACAGACTACAAGTAAATGTTAATTGTGTGTCCACATTTCCTACATTTAAGTGAATAGGGGTGATTCATACTTGTCTATTATTTATTACTGTATGATGATCGTTACACGGTGATATATCCTCCCCAGAAGTTCCTAATAGCACGATCGCTTTTGTATGCAAAATTACTATCAATTCACACATGGAAATTATTAGTTCGTTAAATCCTCCTTTTGTACTTACGATAAAATCACAATTCACAATATTTGTATTATCTGACACAACATTATATATTGTTACCCCAGCTTGTAAAATGTCTAGTATTTTCTCCATTGAGAACCTGAATTTAATGGTGCGTTATTTTTTTTTTAATTTATTTATTTGATTTAATTTTTTTTTTGTATGATCACAAGAGGCGTATACTTTTTTTTAAAATGTCGAATTGCAGTAACATGTGGCGGTTCTGGTATGTATTGATTTATGTAACAATGTTATATATTTACCAGTGTTTTTTCAGATATGTGTGCGTTTGTTCTGTTTGTGTTCAAGCGGTAGTATTTGGTCGGATCAGCGTGGCGTGTAGAAACGATATTTCTAGCACGAACGAGATGAACAAACATAATGCATTGGTGGGTTTTGTGGGTTTTGTCAAATGTTACAGGACATTGAATGTTTTAGAGTACTGTAAGATGGGGGGTACAATGTGTTGTCATGGCGCCGCACGTGCTCAAATATTCGACGTCCCGGTGGGATTGTAAGCTCCCGGACGAGATGAAGGGTCGAGGTTATTGATCCGCTCTCGGACAAGATGAAGGGTCCAGGTTATTGATCCGCTCC
>CAJDSM010019424.1:375-41109 GCA_903981925.1 Ostrea lurida
CAAACAGAAATCATGGTACTTTTGTCATTCATCACTTTTGTCTGTGACAAGAGTTCAATAGAATGAGGGGTCATTACTGAATCTAATTTATTTATAAATGTATATGCACATTGCTCTTTAGGAGGCAACAGATAATATTGGTCCTCAGATCATCATAGAAATGTTGGCGAATGTAACCTTGAGAAAGACTGACCATGATTGCGAAGAAAGGACGTATTGTGGTAAGGAAAGAATTTATGTTCAACTTTCATTATATTCAGTAATTGATTACAAATGAAAAGAAGTGTATGTAGCTGAATAAAGTTAACACGACACTGTTAAAACACGCAGAAAAATGTAAGTTATAGATAAATCAACATTTTCTGATGTGGAGAAGCCGCTATATATATCGTCTGTGTCTGTATATTATGCATAGATAGATAAGCCCTTATATTTTATCAGTATCTGTACAAGATAGATACGCCTGATTCAATTTAAATCTCGATAAGATATACGCTCATTTCATTTGTATTTCGATAAGATATACGCTAGATTTCATCTGTATCTCGATAGATATACGCTAGTTTTCGTCTGTATTTAAGATATACGTATGTGGATTCGTCCTTTATCTCCATAAGATATTACATAGATAGATTAAGCCCCTTAATGTCGTATACATGTACATCTCTATAAAATAAGCCGCTAGATTTTCTCTGTATTTTTAAAAGATACACGCTAGATTTCATCTGTATAAGATATATGCACTAGATTTTGTCTTTATTTATGGAAGATACAATGTATATGTATACGTATACGGATAATCGGCTAGATTTCGTGAATCGTCTGTGTTAATTTTTAGTGTGTGGGTAACAGAGGCTCTACAGAGATAACACCGAGCTAGCCATGCAGAAGGAGTGAATTGTGACAGAATGCTGCTGTTTAACGCATCACAAGTAAGGCATAAATGGACATTTAGAGTTGAAATGTAAGTATATCATGAGAATGGCAGGTCAAGTTATTTTGTGGTTCTGGTCAGATAATATTGGCAGAGTTATGACCCTGGACTTGGAAGGAATCGGGTTTGCCGTTCGTCGGTCCGTCTGCAATGGTTTCTGGGCTCTTAAGTGTTAACCTTTCCACCTAGAGTCACCATATCATACATATGGACTGCCCAAGGATGGAGATGTTACCTATCTAATTTGGGGTCAAAAGGTCAGGTCAAGCACACTGGACCAGGGAATTTTTTAGGGTCTGTCAGGGGCCAAAATAAGGCCCATTCCCAATGCTAAAAAGCAAGTATTTTTCCCAATGTTTGCTTTAGAATTCCCAATGCATGACACTAAATCAAAATGGGGTACATTAGTAATCAATAGTCTCTTAACAGGTTCATAAATTTCATTTTTGCAACAAATTGAGAAGCATCTTTGCCTCAGCTTATTAGTAAGATAAGCTTTAACCAAATTGAAAGTCCAATTATACATTAATGAATAATAAATGCAATGGTTTGGTTTTCACTCTATACTTGTCTATCAATAATGTTTTTCCCAATTTCAATCAAAGGTCACTAATTTTTCCCCAATTGGAAAGGCCCTGGCCCTGGTATTAAGACCTATAACCGCACCTCAGATCTCCAGATTTTTTCCACATTTGAAATATGGAAAAAATGCGGACGGGAGTATTGGACTCTTTTTCCGGAAAAAAAAAATTCAAATGAAGAAATGTGGAAATGGTAAATAACAGAATATTACACATTTTTTTCCGCATTTCTGTCCGTATTTCCATATATACAAATTATGGAATCTGGAATCTTTGCTGCATCTTTCCATATTTTGTATCTGGAAATACGGAGGTATCTTGTGTGGTGGATAAATAAGGAAATACGGAAATCTGCAACAGAATTGCAAAATTACGGAAAAAAGAAAACTATTGAATCTTGAGTTGCAACAAATTTCATTTAATTTTTTAAAATTCTTCTTGGAGATATAATCCATCCAAAGTATTGATGAACTCCAACAGTATAGTTTAAAAACTCGGTTGACAGTTCATGAAGAAATAATTCTAACACTGAAATTTGCTGTAGTCTGACATAGGTCTGCAACTACTGAGTTTTAAACTTTCATTTGTCAATATTAATTGGATTTGGTCACAACAATCAATCACAGTTTTATCTGCAATTAGAAGTTCCACAATAAGTTCCATCCATTTTCCATGAAATTGGCAAAGAGTGATCCACTAAGTTGAAACACATGTCACAGTCTCATCAGATTCACTTGGAAAGCAAAGAATGGTGTCAAGTTCTAAATAAAATGCTATCTTCGTTTAAAACAACCTCGTTTTGGATGTAACTGACATTCATAAAGAACAGGACTCTGAAAAAGAAAATCAAACGATCAAAACCGGACCTTTTTGAGTAGAATAAAATTGACTCATCTATAAAATACACCGAAATTAATGTGCTTACTCATATCTGGATCCCCTTAAGATCAGCAGCATGTACACTGTTATTAATTTACGACATCGGTGCAGGATTAACTGTTCTGGCAGTGGCCTGGCTATGTGAAATCCCGCGCTATGACTAAACACGTGTGTAACATGAAGTGCATAACGAGCGCGATGCTTTTAGAATTACGAACCCGATTTCTGCGTTTCATGTTTCATATTATATTTTTACTGGTATTTGGCAAATATTTTTCTAAGTCCAAACTCTGTATTTTTTCCAGATGAAATTTTTTCTAAGTTAATATTCCTATTGCATTTCTGGTTGAAAATAGACTAAGTCCAACTTTCCGTAATATTTCCTTATTTTGTCCAGATTATTTCCATATTTTTTCTTCATTTTCTTATTTTCATAGTTTCACTCATTTATTTCCTATTTTTTCCACATTTTGAATGTGGAAAAAATACGGAAATATACAGAAATCTGGAGATCTGAGGTGCGGGAAAAATCCCTGCTGGACATTGAGGTAGCAATATGGTGTCTAGCTGGGCTCTAGAGCATTATGTACTTTCCACATAGTACTTTCCACATTGTCACCATATCATACATATGGATTGCCCATGAGATGAAGATGTTCCCTATCGAATTTGGGGTCAGAAGGTCAAGTGCACTGGACATCCAAGTATAGTAATATGGTTTCTGGGCTCTAGAGCATTATCTTTTCTTCCTATGCACTATGACATCAAAGAATGCACATACTCGGATGTTAAAAGTGACACCTCAGCAATCTGTGTTAATCGTATACGGTACCAATTTTGATGTGTGTTAAATTTTGATTACAGAATCTAGTCCGGCATTTATTATATAATTTACCAAGGTCTTGAAAGTACAAAGCATGCACTTTCTGCTTCTTAAGAATATTTTACAGATGTACATACAGTAAAGGTGTCTTGAACACTGATATATCGAATTCCATGGCTATGTCGAAGTGATTTGGAAGTCCCAGACACCTATTTTCTAAGTATTTGATATTTCGAATCCTCAAATATCTCGGAAGTTTTTTCTTGGTCCCATCGAGTTTGAGATAACAAGATTTGACTGTATTTTTTTTAGCCTCCTGCGCGTGTTCCAAGATGTTCTTTGTCTGCCTTTTTTTAGCCTCCTGCATGTTCTGAGATGTTTTTTGTCCGCCATTTAATGAAAATTTTAAAACGCGATCATCCACTGGGTAAACTAAAACATTTTTGATCAATGTGTAGCTGAACTCTTGAATTTCCTTTGCGGAGACATTGAGTAGAGCATGGTTTGTGCTTCCAATTAATGATAATTGATAAACTGTACCATTTCTCCATTGCATCTTGATTTTTCCAAGTCATGAAGGATGTGTGCTACTGTCAGAAAAATCCCCTTTTCCACAAAGTGCATTTCTTATCCTCCAACTAGTTGCAGAGATACTCTGTAAAAATGTCGCTGTCATGTGTGTCTCTGTGTGTGTGTGTCTAGAACCTTTTGAACAAGATAGAGCAAAGAGCATTCAGTAGAGGATCATCAAGCTTTCCACAAATGTTGCCAATCAGGAAAGGGAATGAACCCTGTTGATTTTTAAGGTCAAAGGTCTGGTCACTATTGACTGGCCTAAAATTCTTGTGAACAGGATAGAAGACACAGCATTCATCAATCATCAAACCTTCCACAAATGTTGCCCATGGAGAGAGGATGAACCCTTTTGATTTTTAGGTCAAAGGTCAAGGTCACAGTTGACTGCCTCAAAATTTTGTGAATAAGATTATAGAAGACACAACATTCATCAGAGGATCATCAAATCTTCCACAAATGTTGC
Organism: Ostrea lurida; assembly: GCA_903981925.1. Taxonomy (NCBI): domain Eukaryota; kingdom Metazoa; phylum Mollusca; class Bivalvia; order Ostreida; family Ostreidae; genus Ostrea; species Ostrea lurida. The sequence continues at coordinate 4,632 of CAJDSM010019424.1, forward strand.
CCATGGAATTTGGGGGGGGGGGCTATTTTTTTTTTTTTTTTGGCTACATAGTAACATAAGACAAAATTTTAAAATTCCAACTCCACAGATTTATTGCATGCATTTCATTTAAAAAAAATAGTAGTCCATAATTCTTTCCATTTTTCAAAATGCAGTTTTGGTAGACAATAGTAAAAAAATAAAAATAACACCCCTGCTAGACTTGAAGCCATGATCTTCACATAAACAGTTGACACATCAACCAGCTGAGCAGTTTAAGATACAAGTATTGTTGATCTTTATATTTTCATTCAGGTTTCACAAGGAAGTCTTCATTATGACAATGTGCTAGTTGTGCAATGGGGAATGGAGAGGAATTTTTAATTACTATTGCTGGACAATGAATGACAAGTGTTGGACTGACTCTTGGACACTCACTGCTGCATGACATTCATCACAATGCCAAAATGATTTCACAGTGATATTGCAGTAAACAATGGTACTATCATCACAAATCTAACCAATTACAAGAATTCAGGCTCTGTGATTTCATGGGAGCATGGAGGAAAGCTTTCAGATTGCTCACCAGTGACTGGACATTGACTTTAGGGAATTATAAAAATCAGCAGAATGAATTTCTTTGGTTAATGTTGTTTGTTTTGTGTCCTGTCAAGAATTTTTCTGTCATATTGAGATAGGTGAAGTACTAAAAATTTAGACCTATCATCCTATGCTTTAGCAGTTTCGGCTGTAGCATTGAGGGTTCTTTAATTTACCAATGCGTGTTGAACATGGGATCTCCTCCTTAAGGTCATATATGAAAGACCCTTGATTCTCAATTATAAATGCTGGGAGTTTGGCAAACTACCTATGCTTATATCTTAGGTTTGATGTGATAATGACAGAGATGGGGCTCGAACTCATGACCTCCTGGTTATGAAGGGAACGGTCTCCCATTGCGACCAGTCTGTCACAGTTTCTGTTCGTGACACATTTGTATTACGGGAACAACAAACCTACATTGCTTCTAAATGGACTATCCCATATAGAAATGCTCTTAGACCTGCTGGCATCCTGCTGACTGTGAAAGCAGGCTTTTATCCTTTGTCCGTTTTAATTTATTTTCAATTATTTAAAGTGGTTTGTGAATTTGAAGGGTAATCTTAGGTGCATTGTAGATTTCATTGATTTATCATCTATTTGATTATGAAATGCATTTAATTTTTAAATAGGGAAAAAGGTCTGTCATTACTTTAATACATTAATGATGCACTTAGATGGGATAGATCAGTTGATGTCCCTGTATAGGTTTTGTATTTGTGTCTGTCTTGGCTATCTCTTGCTATTTGATTTATTACCATTTCAAATAAATTGGTAAGAAAATTCTAAAGAGAAAAAAAAGTATCAGCCCTTAGAAAAATTATATCATCTTTGAAGTGTAACTGGTTGTTTAATGGTGTACAAAGTATTTTTTTAAGTCGCTTGAGTTATTCAAGTGGCCTAATGTGTACAATCCATTGTGGTCTGTTGGCATCCATTATGCATTAACACTGGAACAATTTCCACTTCCCCTCAGATACCACTGGGTTAAATTTTAACCAAATTTGGCTTATAACTTATAGGGTATATAAGGACAACAATGATTGTAAATTTTGTAGTCCATAGTCATTGAGGGCTAGGAAGTGGGACCAAAATCTCTGTTATTTTTGAAAATCTTCTTTACTTTGGTATATTTAGTAGACAAACTACATAGTCATGATGAAAAAGGAGGCCCCTGCCATTCAGCCAATATAGCCAATTTCATGCCCCTCCAGGGTCTGGATTCTGTTGATAAGATGGAGCTCCAATTATCTCATATAGTGAAATACAGCATTGATTTGAACATCATATTGACACCAGGTCATGAAACACACAGAGTGTATAGTAATAATTTTGGAGAATGGACGCCTGTAGTAAAATTGTGAAATTCTTTGTAACTCAGGGTCATGGATTATATTGTGCTAGGTCAATGCCAGGGCTTAATTTTTTAAACAACAAAAACAATAAAAAAAAAACCCAAACAAACCTTATTGACATTATTAAAGCAACCCTAGAATTATGAAAGTCAAGCCCCTTGGGTTTAATAAGTCTTGAGCCTTGTTTATGTTTACAAAACATACTTTTCATAAGGCAAGGCCAAGCAAAAAAAAAAATTGGTTCGGCCATGTTTTTGAATTAAATGAGGCAGGCAGTTTTTTATTTTATTTTTTTTTTTTTTGTTTGAAGATATATATAAAAATGAATAAAATTTCTAATCATCACGTTTAACACGATGTTACCTTCGCCTATTTGTATCTTTAAGATTACACAAAGTAGTACAGGACAGGTTCTTTCTAACAAAACCTTGTCCATCAAAAAATTAATGTGTGGGGCATTGGTAGAATCTGCAGCTTTATTAAGATCCTTTAATTCACACCCGCAATAATATTTTAAAATACAAATCAGTAATTCTGTTCAGCAGCACATGTTCCTGTGTAGAAAGCTTGTTAGTAGAATAAATACAACATGGCTGGTCAAACACAACACATGAAGAAACAACTTTCTGAACTGTTTTAGTAGTTTGTGCACTCAGGGAGAAGGGTATATTGCGATGTTGACTCGATTCCTGTTCGGTTACACTTCGATTCTCATCTGGATTTTCAACACGTTCAAGATTGAATTTGACTAGGGCTCAACATTAACACTTGTCCGATTGTCCGTGTCCAGTTCAATTTGTGATCAGACAAGTCAATTCTAATGCACTTATCCGATCAGACAAGTCACTTTTTAAGCTTGTACTTATTATTCATAAACTGCAGCACTTTTCAAGTACGAAGCTACTAACTAGATCTATAAGCACCAAAACCATGATATAAACTGGTCTTCATACTTATGAAAACTATTATAACTAAAGTTATTACGGACTAATCTCAGTGAGATGGTAGAGGCTAAATATTTGGACTGGTCGCCTTTACCATCTCAGACCAATGTCACACAACCTTATTCGGGAAATTCCTCAACTTCCGTCACCTGTTGCGATTAAAATGGCTTAAACTGAACATCTTTGCCCCGTTCAAATTTTCACCTTGGATATCCTACTAACTCCCTATCACAATAAAACTTGCATTTCTTACCTTTCTAGTGTTAAATCCCAATTTAAATCAAGTTGGTTATTTTCACGTCATTTTGTGCTTTCTCAACACTGAAGAGTTCCAAATTGATAGTTGGTACTGTCAACAAGTCTTAAGGTACAGACCTGTTTATCTGTACTTTTAAATGACTTTAGTTGTCACAAAGCATTTCAAAATCATGAAAAACAAAATTAACAAGTAGAAAACTACGTAAATTTCAAACAGTCTATCTGAAAACATTTTTAACCGTTATGTACGTCAAGAGTAATCCTAGTACAAACTATCAATTTGGAACTCTTCAGCACAAAATGGACGTCAAAATAACCAACTTGATTTAAATTGGGATTTAACACCATGAAAAGGTAAGAAATGCAAGTTTTATTGTGATAGGGAGTTGTAGATATCCAAGGTGAAAATCTGAAGCGGGCAAGATGTTCAGTTTAAGCCATTTTAATCGCAACAGGCGACGGAGTTGAGGCAAATTTTCCCGAATAAGCTTGTGTGACATTGGTCTGAGATTGGTAGAGCGATCAGTCCAAATATTTAGCTTCTACCAATCTCACTGAGATTAATTACGGACCAGATAAGTTTGGCTTTACATCAATGTTCTGTTTTGTCTAATAAATATTTTATAACTATTTCAGTCTTCAAAATAAGTTAACAATAAACTTCGTTTTTTTTTTTTTGTTCAGATTCGGACAAGTAAAATATACATACAATGATACAGACAAGTAACATTTGGTAGCAGCGTGTCCAAGTGGAAATTTAAGTTAATGTTGAGCCCTGTTGACATACCTTCCAAATAAATTCAATTTCATTAACTCTACAGAAAGCATAACCCTATCAAAGGAATCCGTTTTGAATTTTCAATTGATGCCTCAACTGTGTATTCGAGCTGTTGTATTTCGAGGGAATATCCATCTGGAACCACCGTGATCGTCTTGAATTGATTCAAAAAGTTTTCCCGGATATTTTGTCACTGTAGTTGCCAGTTATACTCCAAGGCATCAAAACATTACAGCCACATGTTATCTGACACGACAGAAGTGCCATAAATGATAGTCTAATTCATTGTACAAGACACAACATCACCGAACGTTTCTAATATACTAGTAATCCTGTCTATTTTAGCAGAATCTTAGCACTTATCAGCATATGTTCACAACGCTTTAATGATACAGATCCGGATCTTCTAAAATTAAAACCGGCAAGGACAACGCAGAAATTTCCGGAATACTTAGACCTATTTTTACCGAAAAAAAAAGATAATGCGGCAGGATAAACTTAAATGCGGCGGGGCCTGAGAACCAATCTCTTTTTTTTTTGGCCCAAAGCATCCTAATTTGCACAGACACAAATTGAACTTTTTTTTAAAATTGGCACATTTTATGTGAAGAAAACTTGAAATGTGGTATATGAACTTGGATCGATATTCATACATTAACAATTCCAATATTTCATTTTTTTATTTACCCAACATATTACTTTTCATAATGATCTGAATAAAGCTTCTGCTATAGTGTATAAATCAGTTTTTGTGTGAAACCTTACATACACATTAAATAGTAGATTTTGATCAAAGTAAAAATAAAATTTTGAGGAAAATCTTGAATCAGTCCCTTTTAATCTTTTTTCCTACTCCTTTCCAACAAACTTCCTATAGTTATATGTACTGAGTCGAGAGACCAAAAAGCAGAAGGGGGATTATGCCTTTGAGGAACAGAGGCTTCATCACCAATAACATTTATATGCCTCTGCCACAATAGACCAGGGGCATATAGTGTTGCACCAGTCTGTCATTCCGTCTGTCTTTGCAACTACTCTTAAATTCTTGGGAGGATTGCAATGAAACTTGGTACAATGAAAGATCACAACATGTAGATATGCATGTGGGAAGGGGAGGGTAGTTCAAACTTTATAACAGGAGTTATGGCTCCTGGACTTAGATTATTTTTGTGAAAGGCAGTATTCTCTTGTCTTTGCAACTCCTCTTATGGTAAGCCCTTTGGACGCGATTTCAATGAAGCTTGGTACTATTTTGAAAGATCACAACATTTAGATGTGCATGTGGGAAGGGGAAGACTGTTCAAACTTTATTACAGGAGTTTTGGCTCCTAAAATTCAATTATTTTTGTGTGAGGCAGTATCATTTTATCTTCACAACTCCTCTTAAACCCTTCAGTGGATTTCAATGAAACTTGGTACAGCAAAAGATCACAACAAGGTCATGTAGATGTGTATTTGGGAAGAGGAAGTTATGGGCTCTGGACTTATATTTCTTTTATGTGTAAGGCAGTATCATCATGTCTTTGCAACTCCTCCTAAGCCCTTTGGAGGATTTCAATGAAACTTGGTAAAATTACCGCAAATCACCCCTGAATTAGAACGCTTGGGCCGATAAAGTATTGCGTTGAGTGACGATACATTTGAATGCGACAATTGAATTTGTTTAATGTCATACAACGAGAGTTTTCATTGGCCGATTCCAGCCTGCCCACTTTCTTTCCCCAATTTGAGTTGTATGATTAAACCTCTGTAAAAACGCTGTTAACTCATTGCACATGTACATATTTATGAAGCTGTACAATATTTCACTTGTTTGAGCCAGAATTATATCATTTTAAATCAGTCTCTACAAATAACTCACTTCGCCATTTCTATTAATAATCACGAATCAAGTGACATAGCACGTGTCCCATTCAGAGGTAAGATACCATAGGTCTCTGTACATTTTATTACTACATTACCATGTCTTGAATTAAAGAAAACAAAAATACCAAATATTCTTTGTTATACAATCTTTCAGACCTAACTATAAACATTTGCGTCGAACATAAACATATCCAGGGTAGGTTTAATATATTTATATTGTAGGTTTTTCCCTTGGTGTGCGTGGAGATGTATATAGACACTTGACACATTAGTACAAATGTTGACTACTCCCTTAAAAGGAAATTTGGGTGGACTTAAAATGTATGGACCAATGAGAAATTCTAATGCATTTCGCAATTGTAATACAAAAGATTCAAGTGTCATCACCCAATGCAATACTATATCGGCCCATGCGTTCTAATTCGGGTGATTTGCGGTAAAGATCAAAACACGTAGATGTGCATATGGGAAGGAGAAGTCTGTTCAAAATTTACAAGAAGTTATGGCCCCTGGACTTAGATTTCTTTTGAGGATAGAATTTGTAAACTGACAAAGATGTACATTGTATTAATGTATATGTGATTTATGTCTCCTCCCTAGGATCCCCAGCAGATAGGGCTGACCTGGAAGTCTGGGATGAAATTTTAGAGGTGAATGGAAGATCTCTGGAAAGCTGCACCCATGCTGAAGTCATCACATTCATACATAAGGTACTACATATTACAGCGTAAGACAGCATTTTCATGTGTAAGAGAACCATATTAGATTTCTTTTTTCTCACATTATCACCAGTGTGAGATCAACTTTACCCATGTGAAACAGCCATGTGAGATTTTTTAGTGGTAAAAGCCAGTTAAATAATAAAGTAACTTCTGGTCCTGAGGATAGGACTGTATTGATCATAATATTTCCTCTATATTCCTGTACATCAAGTACATAAACTTTGTGCATCTTTTTTAGCATTGTGTTTTTACATAGACATGTGCTTTGTTTCGCTTGAAAATAAAAAATCACTTTTTCATTTAGTTTGATTGTGGCTAGAGATGTCAACGAATATTCAACTATTCTGAATAGTCTTCGATGGCATCGACGTTCGACTAAAAAAAATTAGTCGAATAGTCAGTAAAAATTTTAGCATACTGACAATTTATGCATTTCGGTGTCCCGTCTATCTAAAATTCTCAAAAATATTTGCATTTTCCCGCTAATTTCAGTTCCATCAAAGCAATTTTTGTTTCGTGTACCGGTTTACTTGTATCAAAACTAACACAACCAACCTGCAGACATAGCTGAATATGTATATATTTTTTAAATAAAGACTCATCATGAATGATTAACTATGTGTTCTAATGCATGGGTGGGGTATTCAAAATGCCATAATTTCACATTTTCGTTGAATCGGCGTGTTGTGTGTGTTTCTTAATTAATTGTGCTAAGCCATGGTCATTGGGGTATATCTAAAGGAACTACAGATACATGTAATTGAGCAGCAATCGGCGGTAATTTACACCTAAGAGATACAGCTCCGGTTAATTGTTAGAAACACAATCTAATTAAAATTAGATAGTTATACACATCAAGGTGTTCTCAGGTTTATACCATATGGTGCCTTTACATAACAAGTTCATTGAGTTAAATGCTTTTATTGGTGTGTATCTAATTGTTGTAAATACACTTAAAAATCAGCACGTAAGTTGTACTGGTTTATTTATTGTATGACGGAACATCACCGTGACAGTGGTAAAATAAAAACCTTTCGAATAATCGAATATTCTTCGACTAAAGGCATCGAATAATCGACTAACGAATTTCCTATTCTGACATCCCTAATTGTAGCACATAACTTTTGTCTATACGTATCACTCTGTCCTGCCAGTAGATCTTATAGATGGCGATATGTTGGAATCATAGCCAAATCAATCATGCTCCTATCATTTATATTTTAATTCATACAGATCACTGTTGAGGACTTCATCCGATGTAAAGTTCAAGTTTTAAATTGGAGTAAGTAAGGTCCCTTTGTGTTTGTGTAAAAAAAATCTGAATATGCAACAAAAAACGAATGTATAAGTGAACAAGAGGCCACGTAGATTTTTAAAGATTTATTTGACAGTTAATGAATTTAAAGAAATTGATCACGACTGTGGGAATTTGAACAAAATGTTTGTAACTCTGACTTTTATAAACACAGATTTACATAACATAGAGACAATGGAACTTTTCACCCATACTATGCTGTCTATATTTGGTCCACGACAAAACAAATTTAAACAATTAATAAGTTTGTTACTGACTGTCTACGGAAATAAGTTGGTTTGTTCAAGTTCATAGAAGGTGAGGCTTTACCTTGCCTTCTATGGAATTGAACAACCTGACATATTTCGGTAGACAGTCACCCGCAGTAACAATTAAACCTATTCAGTAATAATGTTGGGTTGTTCAAGTCCACGCCTCGCCTTCTTTTGGCTTCTATGGACTTGTACAACTGGACTTATTTCCGTAGATTGGTTGATTGATTTTTGTTTTGTTTTTTCGTCCCATTGAGAATATTTCACTTATATTAAGACGTCACCATTGCCGGGAAGGGCTGCAAATTTAGACCTATGCTTAGCACTCATGGCTTTAGCAGTGAGGGTTCTTTTGCCTGCTACACCTGCTACAGCACATGACCTCTGTTTTTAAGGTCATATCCGAAAGACCCCATCTTTGCTAGCCAAGGGTTTTCGGTCCGCTCCGCTCCCCATGGGGAGCGGACCGAAAACCCTTGGCTAGCGAAGATGGAAAGACCCGTGATTCTCACTTCTAAATGCCGAGCTCATGGCGAAGAAGCAATCACTACGTATTTTAACGTCTTACATTTGACACGGCCAGTCCTAGCGCAAGGCTCGAACTCACAACCTCCCAATCACGAGGCGTGAGCTCTACCACTGAGTCAGCGAGACCAATATATAATTTCCATAGCTAGACAACTCTGAGTAACAAACCTTAAGTAATATAGTAGCATACATTTGCTATATGTTTATGATTTTTAATTAAGATTGCAATTTGCTGTGATATGTGATAAAATTTTCTTTCTTATAAGGGAATTGTGAATTATCAGTTTTACCATTTTCTAAAGATGCCCTGGTGACTGCTAATAGGCCCATGGACCTCTGGGGGTTTTTTGGTTGGTTTTTTGTTTGTTTTTTTATTTTGGGGGGGGGGGGGTAAAGAGAAACTGTCAGTTGCAAGTCAAAGTTTAATTACAACCATTGAAATATCGAAGGTGTGTTAATTGTAAACATCTTTTGTTAATAACTAAGTAACTTGGTCAACCCCCACTCTTTTTTTTTTTTTTTTTTATTGTAATACGATAACATATTTACGGTTGGCCGATGGCCTCTGTTGGCTCAAGTTATCAAGATCATTATCTTATTATTGATGAATGTGATGCATCAATGGGTTTTCATCGATCAATCATTCATGCATGGAATGTTTTTATTTTTACTTGACACAAGGGGCCCCATGTTTTGTGACCTACTTATGACCTAAGCTGCCATCTTGAATATTTGGCATATTTATAGGTGTTAAATGCAAGTCCCCCCAACGAGATAGAGGCACACTATGGATTTTATATTGTACTTTTAAAAAGTTATTGTATTGTGTATCTAAGACTCTGTCTTTGGATTTTATTTTTCACGATTTGAAGTCTTGCTCAGGTAAGTGTGAAGTTGTCGCACCTGGACAGGTGATACCTTTTTTCTTCCTAGTCGGAAATGCACCGATGAGTCGTCTTTTTAGTCAAAATAATGGAATGTTGTAAGCGGTTATTAATTTTAATCGATGGGCAGATTTCTCAGTATGTGTTGTGGATGAATATGGTTTATTTTCAATGTTATAAGAAACCCACTAAGTGTTGCTTTTTGGCAGGTGATTATACGCAGTGTTGATGACCAGGCCTCTCCCAGTGATTCATGCTGTGTCTACCTAAAGTTGTTACTTGTGGTCAATTGTTTGAGTGTGCCATCATCAGACAGTAAATTGAATGTATTTTTTTTTATTACATTGCAGTGCATCAGAACAAGGTGTATAAAGTTACGGGTCAAAAGAAGGAAAAACACCAAATCAGGAGGTATGCTTTTTTTTTTTTAAAAATACCATGGCTTTCTAGTTCCCCTTAGACATGCATGTTTACCTTTCATTGTATTGGGTGATTTATGTATTCTATTGTTGAGGTTATCAGGCATAATATGTGTGCATGTTATCATTTCTATTTACAACACCTGTCAGATAAAGTTATAATTTGGTGTCATAAGGATATTGGTATTTTCCGTCCCAGTAAGAAATTGTGCATTCATTCTGTAGGATGGGCCTTGCTACTGAGTAAATTGTACATGCACGTAAGAGAATGATTTGATATGAAGACATTTCCCAGTGGACACCCAGAAGAGGTCCATTTATCGATATTCAAAGTTTTATTTATGACCATTATTGATTCTTGTATTATTAATCTCTACCATGTGTGAATAATTTATTATCATTATTTGCCATTGTCAGGAACATAGGTTGGAAATTAAAATTCCAAAAAAGCATGTAGAAAATAATATAGCCACCTGAAAAATTGTGTAGAATTTTTTTCATTTAAAATATTTGAAAATTCTGTAATTGGGTAATTGATTGTGAATGTTTAGTATTGGATTTGATATAATTTTCATAAAGGACGAGGAAATTCAATACAATTTTTAAAAAACTATTGTTGAAACCCTATTTTCATGGTGCTTCTTGATATTAAGTATAATTTTTCCTTTAACGGTTTTAAATTATGTAATCTAATATGTACCTTAGATTGATCGAGTTAACAAGGTGTTGAAATTATATTTAGAGCTTTTTAAATACCAATTTAAAGCTGTATCCAAATTTTTTATTTGTAATATCATCCATAAAATTTAAACCCAGAGGGGAATCCTGCATGTCTATTAACTGGCCAGCTGATGGACTGAATGAGATGGTTAATATAGTTTAGATGGATGGTTCAGTGTGTTGAGAATTTGGTGAATTCTGAGAAGTATTAGCATATTTACATTTCCAGGACTTTCTGTGTGATAATCCTTGAAAACTCCAATGTGTTAATTTCTTTACAATCTTCACAACTTGCAAGTATTGAATGCAAATTTCACTCAAAATGATGGTCAGTAGGAGGAGACTATGGGGATTAACATGGAATGTCTATGTGTACAGGTGTATTTCAATTTCTATTAGGCACTGCTTTTTATGCCCCCGCCATAAAATGGCCGGGGGCATATAGTGTTACCCTGTTCCGTCATTCTGTCATTCCGTCATCATGGTTCCGCTCATTATCTCTGCAACGGTTGCACACATTCAACTCAGATTTGGTATATGGATATGTCACAGGAATATGCAGGTCAAGTTCGAAGTTGGTCATGGTCCGATGATTTTTGACAGAGTTAGCCCTCTTGAACTTAGAAAAAAATCAGAAATTTTTCGTTTCCGTTCATTATCTCTGCAACGGTTGCACACATTCAACTCAAATTTGGTATATGGATACGTCACAGTTCATGCATTCGAAAAACTTTCAATTTCACCGTTATGAATTCCTTCATTAGACTTCACTGTAGCGGGGGCATTCGTGTTGCACCGACACATCTAGTTTTATATTAATTTCATATGTAGATGTAGGGAATCAAAGTTAATCATTTGTCTGGTATGTGAGGTGTATAATTGACTACAATGGAATATGTAATAATTCTCAAACTTTTATGAAAATTATCACATTTTGATTTGTAGTTAATCACCCAACATAGTGCCAACGATTCCTTAATATCTATCCAAAGGGTATATTGTTAGTGACAATTGTGGGTCATTGTACTATTGTAATTAAATTTCAAATCACTGGAATTAACTTTTACTATGAAAATTTTAATGCGTGTTTATTATTGATTTTCCTGACGTAAGTGATATAATGCAGAGGAGATATCATAACTTGTCTGCTTGGAAGTCAGGTTTGAAGTAGGGGCTTTGGTAACTAGCTACCAATTATCAGCTGATTATGAGGGCACATGCAGGACTGGTAATTTTCATGAAAGTTAATCAGATTATCCATAAAATTTATAAATCCAGGAAAATGAAAGATACAAAACTCATTTTATTCAGGGCACTCACTAAAACTGAGAGTGACAATGAAGTAAATCTTGTATGTGGTAAATACTTTTATATGCCTGTCATAGACCGTTCATACATGTATATGGCACATTGTGTCTGTCCATCAGCACCGTGTGGATCAGATAAAACCAATACCTAAAAGGCAAGGGTAATCAAACTTGCTACACATGTTCCCAATGGTAAGAGGATTCAGACTTACCTGGGTTAATTCTGTAAGCCCCAAACAAGATAGAAGCCTATTGGTTTTCAAAGTCAAACTTGGATGGGTAATGCTAAAGGCAGTTAAGGCACAAAGATAGAAACCTTATTAATAAAGCAAGGTGACAAAGTAATACCGTATTCATCCTATTGAGCGCCCCGGGCGCTTAGAAAATTAGAAAAGGGGGCGGTTATTAGGTCCATCTGTTGTGAAACTTGTATTGTGTAAAAAATTATGTAAACCATAAATCTATATTGAAACATACATTTTTAACTCCATCCCAATGATGCCAACATCGGTGGACTTGAGATACCATGTATTATGAAATTGAATGCAGTACCAAAGATTGCAAGAAAAATTAAAAGCTCTGCTGTAACTTAAGTTTTACTGAAGGAGGAGGGGGCCTTATTCTTGAGATTGGGAAAGGTCCTGGGGGCGTTCATAGGGGCAGGGGCCTCAATAGGACGAATACGGTACACATTATATGCTGTGGTAGTATTTCTGTGTCTATATGTTGGTCTGTATTCATCAGCACCATGTGGCAAGGATGTAAAGTGTACCTATAAGACAGGATAAGCAAACCTGAGAACATTGGCAGATCCATTTGTAGGTGATCTGGCTGTTGCAATATACATTTAGTTATCTGTTTTGCAATTTAACATTTGAACATAATCAATTCTTCTCTAAAAGTGCATTGCCAATTTCATGAAATTTGGTATGAAACTTCTTTGGGGTAAGGGGAACTAGAATTGTGGATTTCATTGCCATGACATCATTTGACCCCTTGGGCCTGAGAAGTGGGGTTGTAAACCTTAAAGGGACATGTAACAGACAAAGTGTGTGGATAGTAGTGATTCAGTGATAGTCGTCGACCATCAAAAAATTGTTGCTATAGATTGCTACCGATTGCAACAATTGATAGCTAAAATCTGACATGGATAGTTGGTGAATATTTATTGTGCAGGGATGCTGGTTTTAATCTTTAATGTATTTTGATTTCTGGTATGGGTGATAACTTACTCGAGATTTAAATACAGTACAATGGCTGACGACACACATATCAATCTGTGTCCCAGTGCGTGTGGTAGTATTTTGGGAAAACAGAGGACAACCTACTAAAGAAAGCTAGCTGCTTAGATATAGAAACAATTATTTGTAAACTATGTAGAAAGACACGTGCAACTAAAGGTAGGCTTAATAAACAGAAAATTGACATATGCACAGGTTCTTTGTATCAAAGAAACTGGTAATTTAGTCTGTAATTCTTTCAAATCTCCTTTATTTTTGCACAGTTTGAAGGAAAAACTAATAGGTATGACAAAGAAGCATCAGGGTCCCTCAATCAGTATTGTGAAATAAAATGATATCTCTATAACTTTTGGGCCAAGGGTCAGGCTCTTAGGGATGGGGACCAAATATAATGTTTATTACTACTTCATTGTATTGTGAAGAAATACTACATATGTATATACAGTCGAACCTCATTATCTCAAACTCAATGGGACCAAGAAAAAAGTTCAAGATATCTTTGGTTTTGAGATATCGTGGGGAATATTAATACACAGAAAATAGGTGGCTGGGACCTCCAAATCAGTTGGACATAGCCATGGTATTCGAGATATCAGTGTTCAAGATACTGAAGTTCAACTGTACATGGTTATAAAAAAAGTCAACCATTTGGAATCACAAATGGGCATTTGGAGTGAACATTTACCTGGTAGTATACTTCAGATAAGACAACCCACTGTGCTGTGGACATTTTAATGCCCATGCACTCTAAAAATAGCCCACCTATGCCAGTGGGCAAGTTACTTGAGCCATACTGTAGCTGTGCAAGCTCTAGGGCAGAACTAAAGTGATGATAGTATTTTGAGTCTAAAATTATCATCTTCAGTGAATTGTGACAAAATATTATATGTGTGATTATGAAGCATGAAGACTATACCACCAGATAGTGGAATTTCATGTCCTGAGACTGGACTAGTCAGTGATTTTTCTATATTTTTCAAAAGGGTCCTGTGGCTTTTGAATTGGGAAAAATTCTCATTATTTCAGTCAAATTGGGAAAAATCAAATTTATCGTAACTAAGTTTTAAAATCATATCAAACATTATTTTACTTTTAATTTTCAATTATTCTACCTAAATCATCATTCCCATAACTCTTTGTAAAGTTTGGTGTACATTATTCACATCAAATATATTAATTTTTTTTTCAAAATGCGTTTTCCTCTCCTAATTCTAAATGGGGAAAATGCAAGCTAAATTGGAAAAAAAATGAGCAATTTTTGGGAGGGGAAAGGGCCGAAATTTGGACCCAAAATGGGCCTTAAAAAATCACTGCTAGTTTAATATTGAGCTTTAGGGAGCAGCTGTTATATATAATGCATGAATTGTTTTAAAATGCTCTTTGAAAACTGAATCTGGAACTAAGCTATTAAAAGGGTGCTTTACTTTTATTTTTCAAAAGATTACACATTTTTGATAGAACTCTTGTTACATAATAATACTCAGGTGACCATAAAGGCCTGTGGGCCTTTTGTTTGACCACAATATTGTTTATTGGATGTTAATCCTTTCTCTGATTACTGCTGCATACTGAGTATATTGCATGGGCGTATATTGCAAAATGAGCATTGCTCTTGTAAGTTTTATAAGTATTGATGGCATGGAATGTCTAGGTTATTTTGATTTCTCTTAATTTACTCTGTAATTTAGAGAAAATTCTGCATTTTTAATTTTGCAGCATTGTTAGTCAATTGCAATAGCCGTTGCTTAATTTGAGTTGCTGACTGTATGGACTACTTGCATCATTTATGTCTGGTTTAACTTGTATTGACAAATATATTGCTTGATATCTGCAGTCTTGGAATCTTTATGTACTCTGTGTTATTGAGTATGAAAATTAGAAATTATTTTTAAAAAATACAATAAGAATTTCTATATTTGAAGAACTTATGATATTCTCATCAGGATTGTCAAAATTGGTCGGTTTTAAGGAGAGGTGTTTTTCAGAGGTAATTGGTTTTGAGAAATGTCATTATATGCAGTGGAAATTATTTTACACATATGCTGAATGCATTTTGTTTGATTATAATTTAACAATAAATTTATAAACTTAAGGGAAATGAGGTCCCAGGTATATGTAATTATTGTTTCCTTAAATCATGTGTATTGGATACTGCACAATATATTGCAGTCTACTACATGGTAAAATGCCCAAATTTTATTGGTGTATGCTTATGTGTTATCAACATTGACATATTTATAGGAAATATTTCTCAGGCCAGTTGTTCAACACGCATGAATGAAATGCATATAAAACAGTACAAGTAAACAGATTTACACCTGCAATGTCATTGCTGTCGTTAGCATAAGCTCCAGGGACACATAAGTAAATTATACACTGTACATGTATATGAACTGAGTGAATCAGTTTGTTCCCTGGTAACTTGATGCTGTTTATCAGTTGTTTATCTATTTACTTGACAGAGAAAGGTGTCCCTGCATCTTGTTAAAAATGCATGCAGTTGACAAGAAACTTGGGGAATGTTTCAGAAGGATTTTGTGTATCATACATATATAAGGAAATATCGTTATTGTTGAGGTCATGCATGGAATTCAGTTATGAAGGTTGCATGTATTTCTTTGGTTTCTTTAAACAAAAGATGGTTGAAAAAGCTGTAGAGCAGCTAGGCTTGTGTAGCATATAATTCTTTGGTGAGATCAATTTAAATTACAGGTTTTGTTTTTTGAGATGTACCCCTTTTGTAGTAGGTTTTATATGGAGCAGCAGAGAACTGGCCTTCTGACTTTGAAAACGTGTATTGTAATTTGTTATAACTATACACATCTAAATACGCTTTATTGATCAGACGAATTAATCAGCAGGCTTGACTTCTTCTCCGAATTCTGAGAGATATTCTGACACACTTGGATATTGAACTTGTTGATTTTGTATGTGGCTGTAGTGGGGAAAGTGCAGGGATGTAACAGCCTGACACTCTGTAAGTAATGTAAGAGTATAACAGCATAACAGCCTGACACTCTGTAAGTAATGTAAGAGTATATTGTACTTCCCACGATTCCAAGAATCATATAACTTTCCTCCTCTCTCATTTTTTGACATTTCCATCGCCAGGTCTTAAAGGCATATTGTCTAACAAAATCTCAATATTTTTATTTCACTTAGAATGCATTGAAATCGTAAGATTATGATGATATTAAATTAAATATTTGTTACCAATATGATTATTTACTGTTATTCTTACTCCAAACTAATAAAATACAGTTTCGTTGAATTCTTATCGGGAAGACAAAAATTCGATTTAGCCCCGCCTTTATTCATATGACCCCTAGTTTGAACTCGTTCGGAAAGCTATTCGCGCGTGCTCACACGCAGTAACCAAGGGGCCTCAACGACAAAAAATTCTCAAAATGACTAACAGCACAATGAAAATTCAAGTTTTCAAGTACATATAAACTAGGAAGTTAAAAAAAAATAATACAGCAGTTCATAGAATATATCTAAGTAATAAGAAATGTTATTTTTTTCAACCTTGCTGTGCCTATGGCATTGTGACGTCGTCTTCTGACGTGTTCGATAGTTATCGGAAACGTCATCAGAATCTTGGTATATTCGTATAATTAATCAGATTCTCTGGGCAGACAAACTTCACAATAACGACAATTATATCATTTTATTTTTTACAATTTACCATTTTTTATCTCCTTTTTAATCTTTATAACGTCAATACGCATTAGTTTCTGCTGATCAAAAAAATACAAAATTGTAGACATATGCCTTTAAGTTTTTAAATATAGGCTTCATTAAACTGCCAGAGGGAAATAAAAGGTTATACTTTCGTAAGAGGCGTGTAATTTATTGAAGGCACGATTTTGTAACATTTATTGAAGACACGATTTCGTAACATTCAATAATTGAGACATTTTTCATGGTACTGATTCAGTTTAGTATTGAATGAACTCCTTTAAATGATGGAGTTGCAATACTTCAGATTTTCAGGAAAACAGTGGGGGTGATCAGTCATATTTTGAAATATGTTTGCTATTCTTTGTTGGTTCAGACAAACTGTGTATTTGTTTAAATGACATGTAAACAATAAGCCTGCAGGCAGCTCTGTCACACTAGAGTATGCAATGTGTCACTGCAGATTTTGTTTTTAGATAACTTGTCATATTTTGAACCAGATTAACTAAAACACAGCAAAAACTATTTGTCAGTTATCCATCAAAGATATTTTAGGACAGATTCACAGGGCTTTATATTCATTTCAAAACTGCATATTGATTTGATGAATTGATGAGAGGAGCATATCTTGCAGTGTTTTGTAAGGCAAACTTGCTTGAAAAATTCTATATTTATCTCAACTGCTAACTCCAGATCAAGTTTCAAGATGTGGCCAAGAGTCTGTAGATTCCTTACTGTACTTGACTATAGTACTTAATTTTGTGACCTGACTTTGCATTGAAACTATTTTTGTTAAGAATTTTAAAACTCTGGAATAGATCTAAATCTGGTATTGTTGTCATCAAAGAGCCAGTGCTGTTTTGTCATGATTTACAAGGAACTCACCCTCAAATAACACCTTATAAACAAATATTGATTAACTTACCATTTCTATACATGTTACTGTTCGTGTAAAGTATTCAGGCTATTTTGAATAATGCTTACAGGAATCTGTGAGTAATTCCAGAGTAAAGGCGTCAACTTGACCTTGTTAAATTGATATGTAAATCATATGCTAGCCGTATCTATCTAGTGGTGCATGTATCTAAAATGGAAAGTTAATTGTTTACATCAGGAGTTTTACCTGTCTGTGTATGTATTTTCTAGGTTCATCATTTGAAAATGTCCAGGATGCTTACATGATCGCTGTTGAAGATGCTGCCAAGGAAAGGCTGGAAAAACTATCCCAAACTCACACGATTGTTCCTCTTGATATGACTAAACTGGCCTTAGGGAATCCCAATACAGCATCAGAAGAAAGCCTAGTGGACAGCAATCCTATCTATCAGTCCTCCATGCCTGTTAATACCAAAGGCAAACCAGTGGGAAATGGTCACTTACAGCAAGTGGAGATGAACGGTTTCAGTGAAAAAGAAATGACAAAGAAAGGGAAAGGTGACAAGGGTCGTAAAGACAGCAAGGCCAAGAGGAACAGCACGACTGAGACTCCTCTCATAGAGAACGCTAGGAGTCAGAACTCGCTGAATCATTCACAGGAGGAACTACATTATTATCATGAACAAGAGGACAGCTTCAATAATCCTTACATTGAAAATTATCCGTATATTGAGAACTCATTTGAGGTGGATGACCCTGGGCCACACAGGGAGATGGCCATTGATTGTCCTGATGGTTTTGAGGCAACAGTCAAGTCCCACCCCAGACCCCCTTCCTCCCATTCCCCATACTCTTACCCCTCCACACCGAACAAGTCCATAGAAAAACTACCAGACGGTAAGTCACAAACAGAAGTGATATCTAACGGACAGCAGAATGCTCCGGTGTCTCCGGATCAGCTGGAACGGTTACGGAAACATCAGGAGGATTTAAGGAAACGAAGAGAGGAGGAAAGTCGTATCGCAAGGGAACAGGAATTTCTACGCACATCATTACGAGGCTCAAAGAAACTACAGGCTTTGGAAAGCAAAGGCCAGAATGTGGAGGGTGTGGTTAACACTGCTTTCGAGGAAAATGATGATGAACTGGACAACTTGGATGATGGCTTTGGAAGCACCAGGGCTTCAGAGAAGGACAGATATATGAAAAAGAATCTAGGTATACTTGTACTATATATAAAACTAACCAAACCTGTCTCTCTGTTTACAGCGTAACCTTTGCGTTAAATGAAATGTTCAGTTGTATGTTTCGTTAAAGTCATTTGTCATAAAAACTTCATATTTAGGGTCAGAATTCAGAGTTGTTAGCTCTCATCAAACCATGCAACAGATATAAACTCCCCATACAAGAAGCTCTTTTTTTTTTTTTTTACATTACAATTCTGTTTTTACTAATTTTATCAAAATTTTGTAGGAGTTTTGTGTATTACTTTATTCAGTTTTAAGTAAAGAGATAGTAAATGTGTTGGGGCCCATTTGGAGTAACCATAAAATGTAGATGTGAACTGGAAGAAAATGTTATCTACAAATGCACTTCATTTTGATGGGAGCTGGCAAGCAAAGATTTTGTTTAAAGACTTAGGTGACCCCTACAAGTGAAAACTCAAGGCGAAATATTGTTTGTCAAAAGCAGGCAGACTGGTTGTTTTGGTGTACTTGTTTTTTTCATAGAAGATGGTATAGGAGATCTGATGTATCATTAAGACAAAAAAGCATTAAATAGTTTTTGATGAATTGTTTACTTATTAACCTGTATTTATCTTCAAATTCAGGTTGATAAATCCAAATAATGATCCTCTTTTTAAATTTTTTTTTTTATTCATATACCACCGGTTTACTGCAGGAACGCAAGATATTACCTCATGTCTGAATAAGCTACGTGGTAAACTGAATGCTGCAGAGGAAAGAGATGAGTTGTCTTTCCTGACCAGTCTCTTCCAAAATCCACAGTTCCAACAAGCGGTCAACATCCATAGGAAGCTGGTCAGTGTCACCACACTGTCCCCACCCCCAAAACCGGAGGCCACAGATGCGTATCAGACTTCCAGCGAGGTCATGGAGGAGCTGCAAAATGCCCAGTCTCCATATTCCTCAGATCTTTTAGAAATGCTTTCCTCTCCAGGCTTCAGAGTGAGTATTGTAACAAGGATTTAATAAATTTGTTGTAGGTTTTTTGAACAGGAAAATGGCATGCTGTATAAAACCAATGCATGGTGATGTACAAAATGTATGTATATCTTATTTCCTGGTGCAGAGGTATGAAATACCTTCAAGGTAAAACTAAGGAAGTTTACTGGAAATGTTTCTTTACCAAAGTGACAACGTACGTATGTGTCAACAAACAATGTGTTTGAAAACATTTCTGTTTTTCAGGTTTTAGAGATAAAGCAATAAAATTTCTGGTCTAATTGAATAAAACAATTGAAGTATAAATTAGAATAGAACCACTCACATAGAAGTACCTTTGATATTTTATAAGATGACCTTTGACTCTGATTACATTTGGTTTCCTAATGCCGTTTCACATGATTTACCATACTACCCATAATGCTCTGCATCTCCGCACATAGATCCTTACCGTTTATTCCCATTTGGGATAATCCATATCCGTGATTACAACGCAGCCTAATTACATAGTGCAAGAAGTGCACATTTATCACCAGAGATTTCACTTAATAAAAAGCATAGAATTTTATAAATGAATTAATTTTGCAACCTGCGTATTACAAGTATATGGAAAAAACAAGGAAAACTTGAATAGAACACTTTTATATTACAAACGAGACGCACTGTTAAATTGTCATTTGGTTTGAAAGAAAACATCGACGCTAAATGTGACGTCACAATGCACAGTTGACGTCGGATGGCGTTGTATTCCTCACGTTAAATGTAAAGTAGCTTGCGAAAATTTCCAATCCCACAATGCCTGCATGGAAGAGGTTAGTTATGCATGCAGAACGACCTTTGGCGAAAATTTGATATTTTACTAGGAAATCTCCCTCATATCGTACTTGTAACTGTAATGTTATTGTCTTATTCAACCAGACTCTTGACTGTTTCCATAAACTCTTTAAAGTGTGAATCTTTTGAAGACTTCATTACTGGTGGACGTAGTTTAGTTTTGGGCTACTATGTCTGATCAATTTAGTTTGGATATTGCATTTACTTCACAGTACTGACCATATTGTATATTTTTAAAACAACTGTAATGCATCGCGGCATGTGATGTTCAATGAATCCAGCAATGCTATCCATGAAGTAGCTTCATATCCTTAACTTTACGAATACCCAGTACTTTTATGACTTTTTTGCCTATCAACACTAGCAGATGGTTTTGCCCTGTTTTTAGAGTTGTATTAAAAGAGAGATAAGAGAGAAAACAGTTAATTTGCCCTCTGACAGTGAGGTCAAACTTGCTGAAAATAAAATGGATATGAATATTTTCTTTAAGAAAAGAATTTTTAAAGGAAAGAATTATGTAAAAAAAAAAACTCAAAGCAGGGAATCACAATTCGACAAAATTGCATGTTCATACTAAAAGTGTATCATCATTTATGCCTAATACTTTTGTCGCTTGTTTAATGGATCAAAATTTGAGCAGATATTACTATGCCATGATCTATAATTTAAAAAGCACAATGATGTATTGACTCTTAGAATGGTAATGTCATAAATCCATTTGTTCAATATGGCAATCTGCTGATAATTTTTTTCAGAATCTTTTTCGAGCACATGATTTAGTGGCAGCACAACAGCTGAAGCCTGTGACAAATCTTCCAGATGAAGCTTTTGAGCAATATCCTATGCAAACCTATGGAGAGGACAGTGTCAGAATTGTTCAACTTCAGAAGACAAATGAACCTCTGGTAAATTCATCACATATATGTTGCTGAAATGTTGTAGTCATATCAGATTTTTACTGTGTGAAGTTTTCCCTAGATTTCCCTGTATTGAAATTTTAATACCACCAATGAAAAAATTCTGTTGGGTTAAATGCTTGTCTTACATTTAACAAACAGTACGAAGTATTATGGGATGATTGAAAGAAGTTTTGACAGTAAATCAAGTTTCCTTGTGAATATTTTTACACTTATATGTTGTGGTGATCAAACTAAACTTTTCCTATAATTATACTCCACACAACAAAGTTGCTGGGGTATATAGGTTTTTTTTACCCTTCCTTCCATCTGTGTGTCATAGCATGGTTGTCCCCTGGATAACACTTTCATTGGTTGATGGATTTCCAGGAAACTTTAGGAAAGTGTTAGTAATATTTAGTAAAAGCTTGGATTGGATTGATTTTCAAGAGATACCACTTTTTTGGGAGGGGGACTTAGATTTTTGTGTATAGCACGTTGTTGCTTGGATAGCGCTTTCATTTGTTGATGATTTTCCAGGAAACTTTAGGAATAAGTTGTTAGTAATAGAAAAAGCTTGGATGGGATTGGTTTTCAGAGAGGCAATTTTTGGGGGAGGAAGATTTAGTTAAATATAATGGATATTTTTGTATAGCTTGTTGTTGCCTGGATAGAGCTTCCATTTGTTGATGGATTTTCAGGAAACTTTGGAAAGTGTAATCAAGATTTGAATTTGATTGATTTTTAGAGACATAGATCTGTCAGATTGAGGGGGGGGGGGGGGGCGCACTTCCTGGAATATCATGGATTTTGTGTATAGCATGTTATTGCCTGGTTAGTGCTTACATTTGTTGATGGATTTCCAGGAAAGTTTGGGAAGTTGTTATTAATAGTAAAAGCTTGGATGAGATAGACATTTAGGGGTCAACTGTGATATAGGGGGGGGGGGGGGTGTTATGAGCATGCTCACTAAGGTTCTTCACTTTATAATGTTTCACTGATAAATCTCTTCATTCAAACTTGCTGAAGTAGAGTTTTGCAAAACAGAAGAATGGTAACAGAACTCTTTTTATTATCATTTTAGGGTGCCACTGTTCGTAATGATGGAGATGCTGTTATCATTGGAAGGATTGTCAAAGGTGGAACTGCAGAGAAAAGTGGTAAGTGTTTAAATCATGTTTACAGCCTCTTACACTCGATTAAAATCAGCTCCATGACCAGCTTTTTTATAGAAGTGGATGGAGAAGCTGATTTTTAGAAGAATTTGCCTTCAAACATTTCGAATGAATAACTGTACCTAGATGAATCTGAATATCTTTGTTTAAAATCAACAGTGTGTTCATGATGACAACATTTCATATTCATAGACAGTCAGCTTTGATACACTCTTCTGAACATGTACAGATTAGAATAATGGATGAAAACCTTGCCAATAAAGCTTTTTTTCCCAAAAATTGTCATGGGAAAGGGATGCATATAAATTAAATAATGCACAAAGTAAGATGCTGTCAGATGTGATTGGTGGAGTTCGGGTGCCAACTATAGTCACTAAAGTAAAACTATAGTTCACCCGAACGTGCTTTAGTTTGCCGGAAGTAAACGAGTCTAGTCGACTATTGTTAACTATTCCCACGTACTAGTGGTCTAGTTCAAGATGGCAGACAAAATAAAAAACGCAGGTTCTGTAACAGAGCATAGATTGTTTTTGAAGAATATATGACAAAAATTACAAAGGGGTGCGTGTTTTCTGTGATCTTGGTTTATTACACATATTTTCACTACTGTTTTACAATTAATTCTTTCCATAGCGTGGTTAAATGCAACAATCGAGTTCTTTACCTGGAGAGCAAGCTTGATAATTGCAATAAAAAAAAAAGCCACTTAAAATTAAATGATTTGTAATTTCGGGGAAATTTGCGACCTCGGAGAACACGGCTAACGAGGGGACCCATTGTAGTTGTTCAATTTATTCGAATACATGTGTAATTTTTTCAATGCCACCATCGAAAATACGTTGCAAAATGGACAATTTTCACAATCGATCTGTTGAAAACGGCCATATTTTATTTCTGAACTAACTAAACTTTGTTCACGTGCACTAGTTGACTAGACATCGCGTACACTAAACTCGCACTAGACTATAGGTTTAACAACTCGAACTCCACCATTGTTAGTAACAATGCATTTATTGTTGTTAGCAGTGCATGATGCTTACACTTTATTTTAACCGGATATGAATTACTACTGTAGGTCTTCTGCATGAGGGAGATGAAATCTTAGAAGTAAATGGAATAGATATGAGAGGGAAGAACATCAATGATGTGTCAGACTTATTGGTAAGTATCAGATTCACTTTTATGCTGAATCAGATGTGTAGAGCAAAATAGGCATGAGATATCAATGCATAGCATTTCTTATAATAAAAGCCAACTCCAGAAGTTCTCGGAAAAAGAAGTCTGGAAATATGTATGACATAAAACTTGTTTCCAATTCTTGTATGTTGTGGCCTAAATTTCTTGGCTATTCTTCAATTTAAGAATGAATTTTATTCTTGAAATTACTTGAGGATATGAAATGCAATGCTTCATTTTGGCACACTTCATAAAAAGTATGCCGGCATGAAGCAATAAAGTTAATACTCTCATGTATTTTCAAATGTGAAATTTACTTTTTATACTCACATTCTACTTTTACTTCTGTCAAATTCCGAGTTGTTAAAGTACTATGTTTATCAGGCTTCTTATTTGCATTGATCACAACTGCAGCACATACAATACAAGTACAATATGATAAAATTGTATAGTGCAATTTACTGAAAGTAAAGCTCTAATGCGTTTGACAAGCATTGGCAATAAAATATATATACAATATAAAATAGAAAATGTAGATTAATAAAATAGAGTTAAGTGTTTCCTTAAAAATGTGAAAATCATCCAGTGTATTCATAGGAAATGGCAATCATTACAATTTGTAAAGATTTGGAAGGCAGAATCTCTTCATTGTGAAAAATTATAAGTTGTAGTACTATGGTATACAAAAATAATAACAGCAACACCCCCCTCTTCCTCCCCCAAAATTCAACTGTTTTACAGATATTTGCTCTCATTTATTCCTGAATATTTTAAGTTCATGTATGCTGAGGCACTTTACTTTTGCCTTTTAGGAACATGATCTTCCATCCCATACAGAAAAATTCAGTTATTGTGTGTTGATTGATTTAAGGTGACAATCAGTTATCTCTACCATTGTTACAGCTTGATTAATTTCTGTCAGAAGAGATTTGTCACTTCCATCTCTAGCCTGGTTGAATATAATTGAAATTCTCACTGTTGTTGATAATTTGTCCTCTTTGCAAAGAAGCTGCATCATTTCCAGAGAGCAAAAGTGTGAAGAGTCTACGTAATGCCAGCAAATAAAGTTCTGAACTTGGATTGTTTCAAACGCTGCCATCTTGAGCAGGCGTTAGTTGAAAGGAAAATCAATTTTTGACTTTTGTATCACAATTACATAGTTTCCAATACAATGGCCATTTGCAGGGCTCAATCGTGAATTTGCATTTAGATTGTTTGAAAGCTTTCCTCATCATGCTTCATACGAAGCGCAATTATGGATCAGGTAGGGGATCCCTGGTTATGCATTTGATTAATGTACTCAAAATACAACAATGCAGCTTTGAATGACTTCCCTAATGGGTTTTTAATGAAGAAGTCTGAGGAAGTCGCCATAGTTTTATTTTGGGTCAGATGATGTGTTGGAAAATGGTATTAGTGCTCTATACTAATCTAATTGTAACACACAAATTGATTTACAGAGCAACATTTTTTAATATAATGACAGCTTGATGTCATTACTTGTCATATTTATTACGGGTTGTATTATGGTACATTTATAATGTTACTGTGTAGCACATCCATCCTTTTCGAGTTGTATTATGGTATAGTGTAGCACATCTGTCCTTTTTAATTCACATGTTTCCAAGGATATGAGGGAGTAATTTGTTTAAAAGTAACAGTGCATATTAAACTGGTGATAATCCACCTCGTACACATATTCAAACATCGTAGATGTGTGCATCTGTCAGCACCTTGTAGGGCAGATGTAAAAAGTACTTCCTATAAGACTTCGTACGCATGTTCCTAATGAATAGAAGAAGACTTTTTGCTTTTCAAAGCCATATAATTTTTTTCTTCTATATGTAACTGGTACCAATTAAATGAAATGCTTTCTTTATTCAAAGAAAGACTTTTTTTATTTGTATTTGACTTCTTGACCTGTAAGTGATTTAAATATAACAGCTGAAAATCACCTGACTTTGACTTGGTTCCTTATTTGGTAATGATTTCCATATTTGGACAATGGTAAAGGAAAATAGTCCCAGAAGGACAAACTCTAAACTCATTCTAAGATAAACCATGGAATAATATAGGTATGCATTCTCTGTAATTAAATGTGTTTTCCTACAATTTTTAAAATGCTGCAAAAATGGCATGAAGTTTGTGGAATATGCACATTCACATGGAGACAGATGAAACTATAAACCAAATCTAACTAAAATCAGAATCTGTCTTCACAGATGCAAATATCTAGCAATGGATTTCAATAGAAACAAGGCAACGCAAGTGTAGTATCCCCTCACAATGTGTGTTCTATCTTGCTCTCTTTTTGGCAAAAGTCAATTATAGTGACCTTGACTTTTGACCCTTAACCTTGAAAATCACTAGTGTTCATTCTCTCTCAATGGATAACATTTGTAAAAGGTTCAATAATTGCCTTGGCCTTTAACCCTTGAACTTGAAAATCAATAGGGTCCACCCTCTCATCATGGGCAACATTTGTGAAAGGTTTGATGATCCTGTGATGAATGCTCTTGCGTCAATCTGGTTCACTATGTCCCTTGACTAGTGATTTTCAAGGCTAAGGGTTCATTTATAAACACTAGCATCACAAGAAATAACTGAAGAGTTTAACCTATATCCATGAAGGAGACCTGATGACATGAATGTGTTGATTTTTTTCCCCTAGGCCAATATGAGTGGGACCATTACATTTATGATCATTCCAGCTGGTAGCAACTATACTCCAAAGCCTTCACCTCGCCAACAGGATGAAATGGTGAGTCATGAAAAACTTTTTTTTGATAGTGTGGCTTAGGGAATAACTACCTTCTCGTTTGTGATTTGCGACCGTTAATGCTGATTTAACGGTTGCAAACATCCGTTTTACCGGCTCCGATTACCCGTCGCCGGTAAACCTCAGTTTGCAACCGTTAAATCAGCATTAACGGTCGCAAATCACAAATGAGAAGGTAGTTATTCCCATTCTAATGCAATTTTGCTTTATGTTTACATTTGTTTTGCTATTTTGTTATGAAATGTCTACGCTTGACGTTATATTTTTGCGTCACGGCATTATGACGTCACAATCGAAAGCTTCCCATCTTGTTATGTTTTTGCGTCACGGCATTATGACGTCACAATCGAAAGCTTCCCATCTCGTTAACGCTCAGTTAACCACCTCCAATCTCAGTGCATTATCCAATCAAAATACGTGTTACAAAACAATTGCATTAGAATATTGAATGAATGTCTTTCAAAAAATAAATTGTCCTCTCACAATTCATTATGAGAGGAAATATAGCACTCGTTACAGCGACATTCAGTTTATTGACAAATTCGTCTAACAGTAAAATTTTGTTGGTAACAAATCTGCACACTACTTATATTGCTTGATATAACGGCATATTCGTACTTTGGCACCGGCATTAATTACTGGTAACAAATGTGCATTCTGACACTGCATAAAATCTGGTATAACGGCAGGTTACCTGAGATTGTTTAATGACCCATTTAAAAGACTAGTAGCTATCGGCAATGTTTTCACACGTGACCAAGAGTATGTAACGGATTAACTCCCTCGCCATCTTTGCTCGAGTCAGCCACCCAGGTAATGTTTGTTTACTGAAAGCAATGATGGGTTTATCAATGCACTAATTGTACTGATGAATAAACAAAGGAGAATACCTCGTACCAGTAAAATAAGCATATCATTACAACGGCAGATTCTTTATAACAGCAAAAGGATCAGAAATGAACATGGCCGTTGTAACGAGCTGACTGTAGTAACGGGACCGTTTGTGCAGTCTATGCGAAAGTCACCGGACTGTTGTTGTTGTGTTTTTTTTTCCCCCGTTAAAATTTGGGTTGTAGAAAAAATCCCAATACAGGACCGAGTGTCTGATGAAAAAATCAGGTCCAGTTGCAATTTTTTTCCTTCTCGCTGCTTTTAAAAACAAATTTTGAAATTTTAAAGAATTTAAAAACTCGTAAATTTCAGTGAATTAGAATGATTGCCCCATAGATAATGCTTTGTTATAGTATTACGTATTTGGTTCGAATATTGCAATTCCCCCAAAACGAAACAACGGTAAACAGAAATGGCCATTTTGTTCGGAAATTATCATTATGTACTTCAAACTGCAATCAAACACGTCAAGGTCACTGTCACCGGTTTAAAAAAAAAAAAAGATAGAAAAGAAAGAGAAAAATGAAAACTTGAGGCTGAGAGTATGTATTCAAAGAGAAGAGAGAAATAAAGTGGCTGTTCAATCTGGCAATCCAAATGAGAGTGTCATGAAATGTGGCATTTCTATAAATGTTCATTTTGCAAATATTTTAAGAACTTTCACAGAAACTACTGCCCACAAGTTGCTAAAGAGTTTACATTAATAAATTGTTATTCTATTCAGATGAAATATGCAGTGAAAACAAATCTATAAATTCAAATCAAATGACACCTTAATATCAACCTGTGTACTTACAATGTCACCAACCATGACGATTATGGTCTGGGGTACTTCCGTTACAACCGCTTTTCAGACACATTGTCAACTTCGCTGTGATTAAATGATATTTCAATGTAAGCAATTTCTATTTAACTGATATTCTTATTCAAAGAAAAAGACAGATGGAGACTGAGGATTTAGTTTTATTTTTGAATAAGTGATATTTCAAACTGATTTCAATATAAGTGGAGAAAGCTGTATATTTTATTTTATTGAAGCACTGAACCTTACATTTACTTTCTATGCTCATTTTCCAGATCCATGTAAAAGCTCTTTTCAATTATGACCCAGAAGAAGATATTTACATTCCCTGTAGAGAGCTTGGAATATCCTTCATGAAGGGAGACATTCTTCATGTGATCAGCACAGAGGACGCCAACTGGTGGCAGGCTTATCGGGAGGGGGAGCAGGAGCACCAGTCATTGGCTGGACTCATTCCAAGTCGCACATTCCAGGAACAGTACGTGTACATACACTTAAAAAATTCTGATGATTCAAACAAGATTGGATTTGTAAATGAGGTGAAACCAGTAGGAAGAACGTATAAGTGTGCATCTGTTTGGGAATTCATGTTGAAATTTATTCCAGGGAATCCCTTCCTTCATACTCCCTGCTCTCCCAAAGAGACACTACCACTTTGTTCTCCACAATTTAGCTATGTGTTTTAAACTATTGATAAAATGATAGAAATCATCATTGTTGAAATTTTTAACATTTTGTTGTATTGATATCCTCTCAAGTGCACTTTGAAGACCATCCAGAATTTCAATTTTTTTTTATTCATGCTGATGCAGATTTTTGAAAATGTATTTACATCACATCACATAATATAAGAGCATGTCTTGATGATTGATAATTTTTTTTTTTTTTTTTTTGGCATGGACCTCCAAAAATGATTAATTTTGTGATAAAGCAAGAATTTTCAACTTTAAAAATGTATTAGTTTTCACTAAATGAGTCTGATTTCTCAAATTCTGTAGGAGGGAACGCAATAAAGTTATGTTAGAAAATGAGGCTAATGAGAACAAGAAGAAAAGCCAAACATGTTCATGTGGCCAGAGGAACAAGAAAAGGAAACGTAAATCTGTTTATGGTATGTAGCATTAACCACAAAATATTCATTTTTTTTTTTTTTTGTTTACTGCCATTGTCATTGCCTCGTTTAGTGAGTATGCAATAAAGGCCACCATAGTAACTTGTCTTGCATGTTTATATGCCCCTTAATAAAAGATTCAGGACTATTTTGAATCTGTTTATCCATCTTTTGTGAAAAGCTTTGAGATTAGTATTACCTTGGGGTAGAGGGCCTTGATATAAGTAGATGTAATCATATCAATGATGTGATGTTTAATAAATGAGAAGACTTATATATTCAGTGAATGTTCTCCTTGTGATTTATGATAACCTCACTGAGGCCACATGTACCATTATTAGGAATTTGCTAGTTCCAGATGCATCTGGTTTTTCTTATTTTCCAGAAACTGAGGAAATCTTAACATATGAGGAAGTGGAACTATATTACCCACAACCCAACAGAAAGAGGCCAATTGTATTGATTGGTCCTCCAAATGTAGGTCGTCATGAATTGAGGTCAAGGTTAATGGAATCTGATTTCGACAGATTTGCAGCTGCAGTTCCTCGTGAGTTTTTTGTTGTTGTTGTTGTTTTTTTTTTGGCAAATTGCAGACTTTAATAATTAAAGTTTATACCAATACATTTTTATCATTTTTATTTATTTTATTTTTTTACCTTTGATCAACTATACTCACTACATTGCATTCATACAGAAAAAATGAAATCCTTGATTTTCTTGTACCCTTAGATACCAGTCGTCCTGCACGAAGTGAAGAAGTGAATGGAAAGGATTATCATTTTGTCACAAGAGTCGAGTTTGAAGCAGATATTGTCAACAGCAAGTTCCTGGAACATGGAGAACATGAGAAGAACTTGTACGGAACAAGTCTAGACGCTGTTCGTCAAGTTATCAATACAGGGAAGATCTGCATTCTTAACCTTCACCCAGAGGTATGTAAAATTGCAGATGTTGTCAAATAAAAATTTAAATACATGAACAAAGTCCAGATTTAATTTTGGAATCATTTCCTTAGATATTATACATTTTGTATGTATTTGTATTTCTTAACTTGCAATAGGTATGTGTTAAGTGATGCCTTTTAATTTCTTATAAACCATCTTTTAGGATAATATACTGCAAATCATCTTTTATTTACAAAGACTTTACTTTCATGTGAATTCATTGGTATTTGTGAAAAATGTTGTATGCATCTTTGTAATGTAATGTTTGTAAATCAAATAATGCAAGATCATGAGTGAAAAAAATAGATTTATGTGTAACAGATTTTCAGTGTATATATTTATATGTGTCTTTTCCAAACAGTCTTTACAGGTTCTCAAATCATCAGATTTAAAACCTTATATCGTATTTGTGTATCCACCCAACATGGAGAAACTTCGCCAAATGCAGAAAACTTTCTACCCAGACAACAACGTATCAGTAAGGGAATTTATATTTAGTTAATTTTGAATTACGGCAGAGACATTTTGAAAATTAAAACTCACAAATTAAAATTATTCCACATATATTTTACCATGAAATTGTTTAATAGTGATGTTTTATTTATATTATACATATATTCGTTAATCCTTCGAGATTTGCAACATTTTCTGTAGCTGAAATTATGAGGTGGTGTTTTTTTCTATCATGTGTAAAGTTTTTCAAAAATTGAATTAGGAGACTGACAATTCAGCAAATATAAACAGAAATATGTCCTTAATAGCAATTTGTTTTACTGTTGTTGATGCTCTAAACACCTTTTCTTTCTTTCTTTTTTTGTAGGATGATATGTTGAAAGATGTCATTGAACGTGCGCGAGAGATGGAGGAAAAATATGGACATTT
The DNA here is from genome assembly GCA_903981925.1 of Ostrea lurida. NCBI lineage: Eukaryota > Metazoa > Mollusca > Bivalvia > Ostreida > Ostreidae > Ostrea > Ostrea lurida. Next base: position 36,032 of record CAJDSM010019424.1, read on the forward strand.
CTTTGATTATATTCTTGTCAACCAGGATATGGACCGTGCGTATAGTGAACTGTTAACCGAAATTAATCGACTGGAAGTAGAACCCCAGTGGGTTCCGCTTCAGTGGGTGGACAGCTAGTAATTGAACTGTGAACTAAAATTGGTTGTTTCATTTGACGGCCAGTGTATGACAGAACATGGATGGCCAGTTGTGAGAGCAGTTTGTGATAAGGATATAAAAGCATGGACATTTCTGAGAGAAAAATGGGTCCTGTGTTTTACAGAAACAACCGCTAGTCTTGTTTTCCTCTTCGCATCCTAAAATTATCTCAGAGTATCATGATCAAAGATTCAAAGATTGTATTCACATGTTTTATCATAGGTATAACAAGGAAATTAGGTCAAAAGAGTAATGTCAGGACAAGGAATTCCTGATATTTGAAAGAGATGTGATATTCTAGAAAATGGTAACGCTTGCAGATTCATAATTAAACAGTTCCAGAATATTGAAATTTGTACTTTATAAAATCATTGCCATTTTAATCAAAGAGAGGAATTATCTAACTTGTTTACCGGTATTTGCAATATTCCACTTTATGTGACATTCCACAGAATTGTATGATTTGAATATCATTTTAATCATTCCCTATATCAGTACGTTCAGTACTGTACAATATACATCATCAGCCTTCACATCATTATTGTTTAGTTGTATACCCCCAACCCCCACCCCCGGAAAAAAAATCATCAGACAGAATATGTCAACTTTGGAATGACATTTTCAGAGTAAATCTTTCATACTTCACCATGAGATTCCATTGAGATCAAATCAACTGAAACACATTGTATTTAAACTTTCAGTCATGAAAACATTTTGTAATTTTATTATATTATGATCAAAATGGCAGCATAAAATACATGAACCTGCCAACATACCATGTGAAATTTAAAGCATTTAATAAAATCTGTAACATTTTCTCATTAATCGGGCCATTTTCACATTTAAAGATCCTGTCCCCTGGTAAGAAATTTTGAACAATCTATTACTGTAGGATACAATAAGATGTTTCTAGTAGGTACAGTAGACCAGTACCAACATTAACAGTACTCCCATGTAAACATTGTTTATCTGACACTTGTCAATTATTTGAATGGAGGGAGATAAATGTGTAGATAGGGAGACAGACTCTCAAAACCATGATCTTCATGTCAGACTTGCATGGAGAAAAAGATGTGATGTATATTTTTGACAAAACTGATAAGTACATGTTGAGCTAGAAACATATTTGAACCTCTGCATGAACAATGTATTTTTTGCATGACCACAAACTACTCTGTGCCAAGTTTCAGTTTTCTCTGTGTAGTCTTCCAATATTCAGCATTACATGTATATCTTGCTAATGGCCATATGGAAGAGGAATAACCACTATCCTTGTGCAGCTTGTTTTGGCTTCATTGATTAAAACCATGTATTTTATGGAAGGAAAATAATTTTGCAGATTGTTTTATAGTTTATGGTCATATGCAACACTTCTGACATTTGTTCTTGAATAATATTGAATTCTCGCCTCTACATTAAGATTTCTTGTATGATTTCCGAAATAGTTTTTTAATTTCATATAATATAATATTGCCATATTTCTATGTCAGCCTGGTTTGATAACTGTGGTTAGATCACCTAATTGGTTTTGCAAAGGTCCCATGTTCGATTCCCTATTGATCCAAAGATTTTGTTCTTTTCTACAATAATTTGATCATGTCCATTTAGACAACCAATGAGCTGACTTTATTCTTTACTTTTTTACTTGCCACAACCAAGATTATGAAAATATACAAATTCTAAAATAAACCCCAAGTTTTTTTTGGGGGGGGGGTTATAAAATCAAGATAGGGTGGAAGTACACCTGAAATGTTTACCAAAAAATTTCTATATTATTGAGGAATGTTGCATATGTCCTTAGATTACAAATAATGTGTGAATTTTGAATCAGTGTTACATATCACAACATAATTTATCTACATTTATATAGCTATCCTATCCAACAATTAACAACATCAATATTGTGTTACAATATTTTGAGTTAATGCTTGTACATGTATGCAACAACTGTATCAACAATGCATATTTATGTTTTAAACGTTTTTAAAGGTATTTACGTTATCTTAGAAAATCAAAAGGATGTCTCAGTTCATACATGTATATTTAAGATAATCTGTAACTAGGTTGTAATTTTGACATAAAGAATAGCCATTGTAAATTAACATAAAATTGAACCATATGCATGTATAGAACAATATGATAGGAAAACAGACATTCATGTATAACTCCCTTGGCGGTATAGCAGGAAGATGAAAGTTGACAAATGTTTCTTAAAGCATAAAAAATATTTATTTCTTTTCAATTTTCCGATAAAGACAGTGATTGTCAAGCAAATTTCAACATTGTTCTAATATTTAGACAGATACCTCAATGATTCAGCTTCAAAGAAATGCAATTTAATATTAATACTGTACAATGGTGCTATATATAGATTTATAAATTTGGAACCAAGAGGGCAGATAAAAAGCCCTCCTGTAATCATTATGTATAATCATTTTGTATATATTGAATATTTACTCTATGTACATGTAAATGTGTATCTTCTCAAAAGAATATTTTTACCTGATATTAAAAGATGAATGTGATATTCAATGTGGTGTGTTGTTGTGAATGACTCGGCAAGAGACAATATTTGAAAAGTGACATGATGGACAATCGTTGTGCCTTTAGATACAGGATTCAGCACGAATTCAAAGTGTAAAATCATAGTCAATTTAGGTATCATCCCCCCCCCCCCCCAGTCACCTATAGTGCATGGTTCTTGGATGTAGGTACTCATTGTATTGTTCAATGGCGAATTCCAACGTTCTTGCATGCGCACTTTTCTCCTAGCTATCGCCTGGAGGTACGTAGGTAAATATCACCCAGTCATGGTAACTCTGTACTATGGAGTGCCAAATTAACATAATCACAAATAATTGAAGAGAACTTGTTGCATGCAATAATTGAATTAATGAGCTCTGCAGTTCAATTGAGGAGAACAATATTTGGTTTGATACACAAATTACATGGAATATTGAGTTGAGAACAATTTATTTGAGATGCGCACATCAATTCAATGGTTGCACTTTTCAATTCATGCGCGCGACATTGGAATTGCTCGCAAAATATTACAAATGGTGCTCAACATGCTTTTAGCGATTCAATCTTGCGTAATAATTCAGAATTGAAGATGACATTTATGAATTGATGATGAATAGTTGAATACATGTATTTCTTTAATGAGTTGATGTTAATGTGGCACTCCATTTACAATGGAGACCAGACTTGCAGTCATATCCAGCTTCTTTTTTTTTTTCTTTTTTTTTTTTTTTTTTTCTTTTTTTTTTTTTGTCATTTTGCTCTATAACTATTCTTTGATCTCGATGAATTGTATTGCATTGCCATACTTTGTATTTCAGTCTGGTTAGCTCAGATTGTGACTAGATCCCCTATCTAGTAATGGAAGCAGTGGCGTAGCCAGGGACTAACTCAAGTGGATGCCTGGCAGGCAAAGCCCTGGTGGGGTCAATGGGCAAAGCCCCCTTGCCGAAAACGATTTTATGATATTTTGAGCAATATTTTGAAGCTGTTTCTTCAAGAACGGTTTTTCATGGCATTTAGTATGTAACTATACACTAATGATCTACTCAAAATCAGCAGGAAAATATCGAAGTACTAGTATTCCATCAAATAGTTTCATGTCCGTACGTCCTCAAAACATACCATTTTAATGAATGGACAGACAGACAGACGAACGCCTAGCTTTAATATTCCTCTCCAATACTTCATGACTAGAAATTGTAAACAAATTGGCATAGAGTTCCCATTCCTGTACATGTATGCTGGGTATTCGAACACAATGAACTGAGTTGGACATGCACACAAAAAAAACCACCAAAAAACGCACAGCTGGAGAATGTATCAAAAAATTTACAAGAAACTGCTGGTAACGTTGCCGACCCCTCCGTTGATACGTCAGATTAACATCTACGCTTGCCGTAACCGGTGTCGATCACTTGTAGAAGAAGCCTGGACCGACAGCGTATACATACCGCTTTCAGAATGATATGGAGTTATTCTCACCATTGCTTAGCCTTAATTAAAAGAAATTAAGAGACAATTCCATTTTTAAAAATTGGCAAAATGATGTGGATGCTTGAGAATCTGAGCATACATGCAAGCTACGCCACTGTGTGCTGCACAACTGCATCTTGTCTGAAAATGCATTCATGTGCATCAGTTGAATTTCTGGTATAAGGCCCGTACCGATGGGGGTGGGGGGGGGGGGGGGCACCCGCAGTGCCTTGTTTAAAGTATCTTTAACGCACTATTAAAGTCAGATTTTACCTTGAATATTGACTATAATTTACATGTACATCAAATATATATTTACTTCTCTTTAAATGCAAAGGCAAAGATAACGAACAGGGATCAACCTCGAAAGTCCCAAACAGAATACACAACGAACCCCTGGATACACCAGAGGTGGGATCAGGTGCCTAGGAGGAGTAAGCATCCCCTGTTGACCGGTTGCACCCGCCATATGGGCCTTTTGTCTTGATCAGGTAAACAGAGTAAACCACAGTTAAAATTAGTGTATAAAAACAGCTTTACAATTACCTTGAATCACATCAGACAGCATTTTATTCAAAGGCAGCTAGGGTATTATGGCATACTAGATCGTTATAACGAATTTAGAATTTACGAAATGCTGCCTTTAAACGTGACTGTTGAAATCCCAGCAACAACACCTTGATTCAAAAGCTGATCATGCGCAGAACAAGCTCTTGCGTATCAAATAAGTTGAGAGACATACACACCATATGAAGGTGAAGATAGAATGTTGCTACATAAATTTATATGGGAAGTTGTCGATGGAGAAGTTGAAATCATCCCGTTTATCATAAAGTTGAGTTGTTAGTTTGCCGTTAATGCATCTGTTCAATAAAACATCAGTACGAAGCACATATGGAAAACTATGTGGTGTGTTTTCATAGGCGGATCCAGGAATTTGTGA
>CAJDSM010019425.1:0-28002 GCA_903981925.1 Ostrea lurida
CCCAATACCTCACATACAACCTATAAAACAGTAAGTTCCATTGGACCCCAAATGAATCCCGTTTATCATCCTACAACAGTCCCCCAATTGGAACCCTCCAAAGGGGCAAATGTCGAGACTCATCCGGGAACTGTTTTGCTGTCAGGACATCAGTTGTTTCCCTAACATAAAAACCAAGGTCATTGTCCGCATGGTTCAGGTCGCCCCACATAGTCCTCAATTGTAGGACATGCGTGTGAGTTCATTGGACCTGTTATCTTAGTAGGAGTATATGTGAGGTCATGGGACATGTTATGCGGTGTAGAACATGTGAGTCGATCCTGGCCCCAGACCACTTGGGACCTGTTTTTTGTCGTGCAGCCGCATGTACAAACATATTGTGTAGGTTCATTTGGACCCTGTTGGTCTGTCCCGGGAACAAGTTGACCCTCACTCCTTACAAACAGGTCCCCAGGACGTTCCACCATATTGAGTCCTCTCATTTACTGCACTCACCAAAAACGGTCCCAGTCATTATGTGAAAACACTCTCTTTATCAAGGGGCATGTGAACCAAAAAAGTTTTTCCATATGCTAGCGACCACTGTTACGTCCCGTCCCAAAGGAACCTGCGACAAAGTCTATGTGACCTAAAACAAATCAACTATCCCGCCCAGATGAGCATGTTTTTTCTGCTTAGGATGGCCCTTAAACATATAGTGAACAGGGTCACTATGTCGAGGTTCATTGGACCTGGATTGTGTAGAGCTTACTCCTCCGAGATCATTGGGACCTGTTTACTTGTAGGACGTATCTGTGAGTCCATTATGTGAGGTCCATTGGGACCTGCGTTTACTGTAGGAGTATGGTGAGGTCACTATGTAGGTCATGCGGACCTGAAATTATGTAGGTAGTTATGTATAGCGCTCATTGGACCTGTTTACTGTAGACATGTAGGTCATTGGCGGCCTGTTTGTAGGGACATGTGAGGTCAATTGGGACCTGTTTTTGATAGAGTATGTGAGATCATTGGGACCTGTAGTTGTAGGGCAGGTGAGTCATTGGGGCCTGTTTTGTAAGGGAACATTGTGAAGTCATGGGGCCTGTTTTGTAGGGACATGTGAGGTCACTTGGGATCTGTTTTGTAGGAAATGTGAGTCATTGGGGACCTGTTTTGTAGAGATATGAAGAGGTCATTATGTGAGGTCACCTGGGACTGTTGTTAGGAGTACGTGAGGTCATTGGGCCTGTTTGTAGGGTCACGTCGAAGTCCATTGGGACCGTGTTTTTGTAGGAAGTTGAGAGCTATTGTCACGGACCTGTTTTGTAGGACATCGTGAGTCATTGGGGCCTGTTTTGTAGGGCAAGTGACAGTCATTGGGACCTGTTTTGTAGACAGGAGAATACTGTTTGTAGGATCATGTGGGAGCCTGTTTTGTAGCAGGAGTATGGGCCTGTTAGAGTATGTGAGTCATGTGACCTGTTATGTTAGAACATGTGACGGTCCGATTTGGGACCTGTTTGTAGGACTATGTTGGTCATTGGACCTGTTTGTAGGAGCATGTGAGTCATTGGACCTGATTTTATAGGAGTATGTGAGGTCATTTGGCGACCTGTTTTGTAGTAGTGAGATCATTGATTGTTTTTAGGATGTGAGGATCATGGTGACCTGTGTCGTAGGACCGTGAGCCATTTGTTGGTCAGTTATGTTGGGTCATTGACCTGTTTATGGTATGCGAGGTATTTGACCTGTTCATTGGTATGTCGAGGTCATTGGGACTGTTTTGTACGAGTATTTAGCACTAGTCATTGGGACCTGTATTTGTAGGAGTATTAGGTTTTGAGGTATTGGACCTGTCTTTGCGTAGAGTGTGACGCACTTGAGGTCATTGGGCCTGTTTTGTAGGGAGCATGTGAAGGTCCATTGGGGACCTGTTTTAGTGAGGATATGTGAGAATCATATGGACCTGTTTTGTAGGGGAAGTGGAGGTCATTGGAGCCTGTTGCTAGGGTAACATTGAGTCATTGGCACTGTTTGTAGGATGACGAGGGATCTTTTGTGACAATTGGTCATTGGACTGTTTGTAGGGAACATGTGAGAGTCATTGGGACCTGTTGTAGGAAGTATGTGAGGTCATTGGGACATGTTTTGTAGGGAGATGTGAAGTCATTGGGACCTGTTTTGTAGGGAATGTGATCATTTGGGACCTGTGTTTTTGTAGGAGTATGTGAGTCAGTTGGGACGCTGTTTTGTAGGGAGCATGTGAAGGTCATTGGGACCTGTTTTGTAGGATATGTGAGTTCATTGGGACCTGTTTTTGTAGGGCATGTGAGGTCATTGGGACCTTGTTTTTGTAGGTCAAAGCGAATGTGAATGCTACTGTAAATTCCTAATTAAACGTAAGTTAGAGTCAACTCGCGATATAAAGTACTCACGTAAAATGAGGAATCTACAGTATTGGGATGTAATGTCAATCAGTCAACATTTTGTTGATATCAGAATAATGAGTCCAAAGTTACAATATATTTCATATACTGATGATTTTCTGTGTTAACATCTGAATCGTTGAACTGCATAGTTCACTCGAGTCATTTATGTTGTCTGTAGCAATCAGTGGATGTCAGTCAGTGTCTGTCATTGTGAAAGTCAATGTCCAGCATCTATTGTATAGCATCTACTGACACTTGAACCTCTTCAGCTAATCAGAAATTATACGGCCTATGTGAATCAAATTGAGTATACAGCATTTTTGGAAGGTAGGGGAGCACAAAGTCCCTGCCCTTTGCAGCCTTGAGGAATGGAGTGAAAAAGTCAGAAAAACATGGTACTATTTCTTTTTGGTTCATAACTTGACATTTTGCAGTCATGTGGTTATAATGAATATGGGAGCCTACTGAAGTTGTGAATTCATGGTTCATAGGCCAAGGTTTCTTGCCCAGAGTGTCTTGTCCAGGGGTATCCTCTTTAGAATAGTGGACAGGTATAACAAGTTACTCCATCAAGTTAGAGCCTCGGTTAACGTACCTTATACGCATCAGCACCAAGTCAAAAATATCTTGCCATGAACCTCTAGCATGCTGGAGTAACTTACAAGTAGGCTATGTCTGTCTCCTCTTGTAAAAGAATAGCCCACCTCAGGGTTTGAGCTAATTTGTAGGAATCATATGCTTAAAATGTATTAGATCTTTATTCTGGAAAAACAGAACATTTAGCAGTACTATGTGATGCTGAACATTAAATCATGTCCTAGGAAAGATGCAAGTGGAAAATACACTGAACATGGAGGTATTTATCAAAAGTGTGAAAGTAATGCCCCCCCCCCCTCCCACTTCTGACAAGGATTCTTCAAAAATGTCTTCACTGAATGCAGAACATCAAAATTTTGGAAGGTGGTTTACACATGTGTTCAGAAATGGCCCTTTCTGGGATTTGGTGATGGTGGTGGTGGTTCATTATCAAATTCAAAGTAAGTGGCATCTTACTTCAAAGATCATATTAAAGAGTATAACTGGTATATAGTCACCTTGATTTGGGTAGAGTGCGTGGGAGAGAGGCGCAGAGTGCAAAAGATGAAAGGTGTTGATAGGTGCTGATGTGGTTATGTCATTAGAAATATTTCAAAGAGTGTTATGTTTATGTGTGGTTATTTCAGAGGTAAAGAAAAGGTCACTGAGTACGTAATTTAAATCATCTTTGGTTACGTAAAGTGAGTATCGAATGCCGGTAATCTTTTATTGAAGATTCATGTTAAGCAACATGTCTGGTTTCTTATTGTGTAATACTAATTAAGGTGATCATCCAATGGCTCATGGGCCGCTTGTTATCGTGTATCATGTAAGAAATCATTTATAAAAGTATAAGAACACAGCACTTATATATTTCATTTACTAATGCATTGATATGGTAATTTTAATACATGTAGCTTCAAATCTTGTGGTATATTCAGGTTTTTTCCCCCTAGCAACTATGATATTTGCTTCCTAGTTTATACAATGCAAAAAAAGGTCAGATAAGCACTGCGTGAGTAGAGAATTGAAATTGTCTTCATTTGGAGAGATGAAAGAGGTTCTATGGCTTCTATATATAAGAATTACCTAGAAGATATTGATTTAATTAATGTTTTGGGATGAATTATATCATGAAAATACATTAGTGTGTATCCATACATGTACATTGTACAAGTAAAAAAAAATGATTCAACAAGAAAAAAAAGAATTTTCATGACCTTTGAAGTCTTGCAATTCAACCTACTGATGGATGGTCAGCTTTCACTTATTCCAAATAATTTATTTACAAACAAGGTTTTTAACAAATAGGTGCAGTTAAATTTCTTCTAGTTAGGCCAATTTGTGCTAATATAGAAAATAAACGAGAATTACTGTAGCAGAAAAATACCCAATCTTCTAAGCACTATTGAGGGATGGTTCTTGAAATCGTCTAAATCACTACAATTAATTGAAATCTAATCAGATTGTAGATATTGAGGATTCTGTGATTTTGTGTTGTACATGGTATATAGCATTTATAAGTCTGGATCAATACAGAGTCAGGAGATCGAGATAGTGAAGTATAGATATAGACCCGTGCGATGGTTAGTCTCGCACCGTGTTAGCTCGGGGATGTCCACGTAAGTATAATGCTCGACACTATTCACTCAGGAAATTCAGTCTTTCATGCAAGACAGACGTTTTCTATTTTCAGAAAGTTATTTTTATTCTGTTTTTGTCAGCAGTATTTAGACAGCCAGGCTCCTTCTGCAAGGCTTTGATTTTATCATAAGAAATTTGTCATTGTTTTCTTATGAAAAGTGGCAAAGGTTTTAGGTTTTGGGGTATAACGAATCAGTGTGATAATTAAAGAAACTCCTGATATCAATCTAACACAGTGATAACAGAAAATAAAATTCACTGGAAATGAGCTCAAGGCTAGATTCTTCTCAAGGCAGTGCTAAAAATAAAAATATGTGTTCATAATTTGAATTACTGAAAGTGTCACTGAGATTTGAAATGATTATTAATGTCATGTTCTAATTAATGTTACAATGGATAATTGATTGCTACCTTAAAAAAACCCACCAGATTCTATATTGCCTTACTGCATTTTACAGTACATGTATATATATAAGTCAAGTGATTTGACCTCATAGTTATATGCAGTTAAACTTTTCCATACTATTTTGAACAGTGTAAAGCTTTTTTGAGATATCTAAAGTTATCAAAATGTGTTTAACAGCTTGAGAGAGGTGAGATGTAATCTTTATTGAGTAATAACTTTGAATAATGGCAAATTTAGATAGCAAAAATCTCGAGAAGAATGCTTTTGGTTTAAGAATTTTAATTTGTTTCCATGTTGTCAGTGCATCTGTTTTCTAATTTCATGTGATGACTGATAGACATATCTTGTATCTAAATTGTTTTGCCAAGGTGTATTTATATATATATTTAAAATATGCACCTGCATTACAGTTTTCAGATAGTCATGGATCTTAGACTCAGAGATACAGAGATAACTTTTGCTTAACTTATGTGTGCAGTTAACTTCATAGAAATAAATACATTTGGCTGAAATTAAAAATTGCTAAAAGAAAAATATAATATTTTCATTGTATCAAATTTGAAATGAGGAAAATTGATTCTAAAACATTTTAGATTGATTCTCCTGCACATCTTGTTCATGGTATACCTGTATATTTCAAAGTCATAATGAGGATTTTAAAAAAACTGCATACATCACAGCTGTCTCTGAATATGATACTATAGTTCCATTATGACAGCTTGTAACTTCACTTGATTAGGAATGCAAATATCTCTCTCTGAATGACTGCACAGTTTCACTAAAAGTGAGTTCAGATGACCATGCTATGCCATAATTAAGTCTATGAGAAGCCTTGTCCAAAAATCAAGCAGAGTGACACACTGAAATGATAGTATTTGGCAATATTTATTATACCAGTTTGTTGCCTTTAGATACTGTACAAGTGGAAATTTTAGTGAGCCACTTTAGCGATAATTTCATAAAAATGTATATATGTTATATTAAGGGAGAAGCTAATTTTAGTGACTTAAAAATTGGGTATAGCTATTACTTCTGATATGGAATATATTGTCGGCAATATTCAATTTTAATAATCTCAACATTCTCAATAAAAATGTAAAAACTCGATCATCACTAAAATTTCGCTGGTGACTTAAGTATCTTTACAAATTTGTGGTAATCGTAGTTTCCTCATGAATGTGCTGTGATTGTGAACAATACCGGTATGAATCTTTATAGACATAGTACATCATGTTAACACCTGGGAATTCTGACAGAAATGAAATGTAAATCTGGTAAATAAGAAACTCGAATGCAATTGTTTTGTAACATGTATTTCGATTGGCTAATGCACTGAGACTTGAGATGGTTAAATGAGCGTTAACGAGATGGGAAGCTTTCAATTGTGACGTCATAATGCTGTGACGCAAAAACTTAACGTCAAGCATAAACATTTCATAACAAAATAGCAAAACAAATGTAAACATCAAGCAAAATTGCATTAGAATGGGAATGACTATATATATGTAACCTTCTCATTTGTGATTTGCAACCGTTAATGCAGATTTAACGGTTGCAAACATCCGTTTTACCGGCTCCGCTTACGCGTCGCCGGTAAAACTCAGTTTGCAACCGTTAAATCGATCAGCATTAACGGTCGCAAATCACAATTAAGAAGGTAGTTATATTCCCTAATTTAAGTTTTTAAAAGACAAGAGGGTATGAACTGCGATGTTTCATGCTAGCTGGTGTACTTATCAATGAACGTGCGACTGCTCAGCTAGCGGCGTACTAGATCAATGGAGACGCGATGCTTCATGCTAGCTGGCGTACTTAGATTCATGAACTGCGCTATGCTTCATGCAGCTGGCGTACTTAGATTCATGAACTGCGAGTGCTTTCATGCTAGCTGGCGTACTTAATTCATGAACTGCGATGCTTCATGCTAGCTGGCGTACTTAGATTCATGAACTGCGTGCTTCATGCTAGCTGGCGTACTTAGATTCATGAACTGCGGTGCTTCATGCTAGCTGGCGTACTTAGATTCATGAACTGCGGTGCTTCTGTGCTAGCTGGCGTACTAGATTCATGAACTGCGGTGCTTCATGCTAGCTGGCGTACTTAGATTCATGAACCTGCGATGCTTCATGCTTAGCTGGCGTACTTAGATTCATGAACTGCGGTGCTTCATGCTAGCTGGCGTACTTAGATTCAATGAAACTGGCGGTGCTTCATGCTAGCTGGCGTACTTAGATTCATGAACTGCGGTGCTTCATGCTAGCTGGCGTACTTAGATTCATGAACTGCGGTGCTTCATGCTACTGGCGTACTTAGATCATGACTGCGATGCTTCATGCTAGCTGGCGTACTTAGATTCATGAACTGCGGTGCTTCATGCTAGCGGCGTACTTAGATTCATGAACTGCGATGCTTCATGCTAGCTGGCGTACTAAATAGATTCATGAATGGGTGCTTCATGCTAGCTGGCAGTACTTAGATTCTGAACTTGAGGTGTTCAAGAAATTAGTATTTCTGAACACCATTAATACATTTACATATATATACAAGAGTTGTAAAAACAAACAAAAACAACTACAAAGCCTAACATTACAAAAAAATAAATAAATAAAACTTGAAGGAGGTGTACCTAAGATTAGATATTCTCCTCATCAATCCAATATAATATTTGCTTGTTTATATAAGAGACAATTAAAAAAATTATACAGTTATTAAAAATTTTATGAGGTGTTTTAAAACTACCCAAAGAATGTAGTTAATTTGCAGAGAGGTTAGATAAATAGAGGATCTTGAACTAGTGCTTATGACATATGAAATTTGTTACCAGATTTAATATTTCTAAGCACGAGTTGTAAGATTCTATGTATCACACAACTATCATTAAACTCATATTTTAATTTACTTTCTATTTCACAACCCAAATTCACAGGAATTTCTCAATTTGTTATTGTTTGATGTCTGCAATTCGATCATGACGTCGTCTGCAATGTCACGGTTTGAAGAAACTTGAAATTTTTACATTTATTTTCACTTCATAAGACACAAAATCCTCTTGGAACAATCTTGGTGACAAAACAATTTCTTTTAACATCAGTGTTAATTAACAATTTGAAAAAAATTGCTGTTTTCTTTACATGGTGCATGAATAATTGACTTACCTAATTTGCATGATTATGAAAGTGTTCTGCGAGTTCATATAGTTTTTCTGAAACCGTGTTATGAACCTGGGAAAAGTACTGTTGTGTGATAAAAGCAGATAATTACTTATTTTCATATATGAATATACTCAAGTGATCTGAAGTTCTACTCATTTATAGGTCACCTGAGTCACTTGGGTGACCTAATTTGCCATTGGTATGCATCTGTTGTCGTCTGTTACAATTGGACTTTTTAATTCTTTGTAAGTACTCATCCAATTTTTAATTTGGCATATTATACATATTTGGGACAAAGGGGACATAAACATAAATTTCAGGATTTCTGGACCCCTGGAGCTTTAGGAGAGGGCAAAAACTTACCAATTTTCAAAAATCTTCTCTGCAACCACGCATCTGTAAGAAAAACTACATCCATAAACTCTACTATCTGTAGAGCAGAAAGGTCTCAACCAAAATGGATAATTTCCTGATCCCTGTGATTGAGGTTCTGACTCCAGGACAGGACCAAACTTGGCTTATAGTGTTTTAAACGGCGTCTTCTTCAATGCTATTGATTCTAAATTAAACTACCAGTAAATAGATATTTATAGAAGGAGCAGGTAATCCTTTTACCAAAATTGTAAATTTCATGAACCCAGGGTTATGGATTTTGGTACCAGGCTAACACCAGAATATTTTTAATTTCTTTAGCATTTGAAAGATTCTTTCATTTTGCAGATACTATATAAAAACTAGTTTCATATTTAGGAAAAGTAGAAAGATGGTTCTGTACCATTTGAGCACATATTCTTCTTACTAAAACTGCATTTACCACAGTTCAAAATTTGTTCAGCAAATCTAGTGTAGTAGTTAGGGCTACATGTATCATGGATACATCCTCAATTGCTCAGTGGTTAAAGCACCTAACTAGTAATGCTGGGATCCTGGGTTCAATTTCTGGTCCAGCCATAGATTTTCTCCTCTTCTATACATGTACTAGAGCAGCAAATTTGAATTTGACAGTCATCTCTGGGGGTCGTAACTCTGGGTCTGCCACTGTGGGGCTGTACATCCGTGGATCCAGTGGTTTGAAAACGTATATCTCAAAGTGGTCGGGGCATATACTTTTACCCTTGTCCATCCCTCTGTACTTCTGTCCTTCTGCAACAAGTAGTTTTCCGGACTTTTTTTTTCTAAACTTGAGATATTAAACTGATTTTTTTGTATGCAGGTTATTTTTCATGAGTTACAGATCAAGTTCGAGTTTCCTTTCGATTCATTGATTTTTGATGGAGTATTGTCCTTTTAACTTTGAAAATTACTGTTATGACCAGTTTTCCTGACCTTGTTTCTAAATGCTTTGAGATATTAAACTGATTTTTTTTGTATGCAGGTGTATATTAATGAGCTACTGATCAAGTTTGTGTTTCCATTTGCTTTGTTGATTTTGGATGGAGTTGTGTCCCTTTAACTTTGAAAAAATGCCTTTTTGTATGCATATTCTCTAGGATATCAGTATTCTTGATGTGTCGCTAAATGGTTTACAAGATATTGAACTGATTTAATTCTTATACAGAAATTTTGTTGACCCATGGGTTTTGAAAAATTACTGCTTTCAATTTTTACCTTGCAGATTTCGTTTATTGGATTTAAAATTGTAGGCAGGAGCATTCGTGTTGCACCGACACATCTAGTTTACTCCTTTGCTACAGTAATGTCCCTTGATTATACAATTTACTGAATTCAGAAGAGCTCACTATTATACCAAAAGCTTTCAAAATATACTAACTCTGAAACAGACTTGTTTGTATAAGTATACTGAAAATAAAAATATAAAACTAAAAAAAACACACCAAAAACTCTAAAACAGACAAGGTAATACATCCAAGATATTCTGTGGAAATGAGATGGAGTTTTAATGCAAGTGAATTGTACCCAAGATGTCAAGAAAAGTTAATTATACATTATTGGGATTATCCTTATCCTCAATATGTTAACACAGTATTCAGGTTAATTCTTTCATTTTACAAGAAAATGACTCATGAAGAAGGACTAAAATGAAAAATTTGTGATCTGATGCATTGTTCCTAGAACTCTTATACACATACCATTTATTTAGAAAAAAAAATCCTGATAATTGATAGGGTACATGTAGTGCTGATTAAGACTTCTAATTAAAATCAAGAATTGCCTAAGTACTAGCATACAAAGTACATGTATAATTAATTATGAGATTAACAATTACCGTAATTTAGAACCAGACTCTGGACGTGTTTCCTGCTTATACTTTGTTGTGTATTCGATGTAGATTAGTGTGTAATTATGTTATGTAGAGATTAAGGTGTGATTATGTTATGGATAGGCAGGTTTAATTATTTATGCATAGATAGGTGTAATTATTTTATGTATAGAAGGGTGTAATTATGTTACATATTCCAGTAGATAGGTGTAAGTTTTCAGAAAGTAATGACAGTAACGGTAAGAAAATCCATATTGTTCTAGGACTCGGAGCATAATGAATTCCGTATTGATAACAAAGCTTTCACACACCGTCAATATTGGACTTGTTAGTGACTTCTGTGATATGTTTGATGAATTAGAAACTCTGGAATGCAAATTATATATTTATATATTTTTCACAGGTGCCACTATAAAACGGAGCACTAGTTCAAGTAGGTGCATCTGACCCCTGCTGGTTTTTCTCTCTAATTAGCTCCCACTTTCTTTCTCTCTTGATCAGAGTGTGCTCTAGAGTAGTGATTGACTTTTGTTATATCACTTCCTTTTTCAAATTCAGTCCTTAACTTTTTAGACAAGAGTTAGACAAAAATCCTTCCAGAATATAATATATCCTTTTTTAACATTACAGTGTGTCTCATTATCTTGATCCTTAGGATGACATTTTTGTGTCAAACGTTTAACCCCTTTAAATTATATTTTTGACCCAATATGTTATATCACTGTGTACAATTTTGACCGTAGATTGATTGTAATACTTTTGTGTCAAAATTTTGACCCTTTATAGATTATATTATTGCATCAAAATTTTGACTACCGATTCCGTTATCATCAAAATCTTGACCCTTAATGAAAATGATAATTGGCTTTTTTTTAAGACATTGAATTCATAACTGTTTATATTTGATGACAATAGTTCAAGGTCATTGATTAAAATAGAACACATGACCTTGGGTCATATTTTACATAATACTGGTACATTGTAATATAGCAAAGATGAATATAATTTAAGAATTAAATGAAACCTCGACTCTTGCATTAGACACTGACTTGCTACAAATGTGCACTTGCAGCTTTTTGAAGAATCTAAAATAAGTGTCTGCAAACAGATGAGACAAGTGCGAGATTTGAAGTAGTTTTAGAATCTGTGTGTGCTGTGTTATATGGAGGTCATCAGGCTTTGCCTGAGCCTACTTAACTCTCTCCCCAGAACTGAAATACTCTGTGACAGTGTCTGGTAAATAATAGATTAACGAACCAGATTCCTGCTAGTTTTCCAAGGGTTTATTCTGGCCATGATGATAAATTAGTTTTCCATTGGAAATGCTGATCCTTTAGAAGTATTTAAAGACAGGAGAAATCCAATGCCTTACATTTATGAGGCTGCAATGGATCTGTTCACCAGGATTCATTAAGGAATCAATGCTCCCGGACAAGTTGTGAATTTCATGTTCCTAATGCTAATTGTGAACCCCAACTATTATTGATGTAATATTGCTTCCTTGATTAACAAGATCTGCTTTTTTTAAAGTTATAAATGGCTCTTTCATTAAGAAGCAGAAATAAATGAAAAATTTCATTTTGAAAATCTTATGATATTGCTACAATTTAACGAAGTATTATTAAAAATCAATTAGTTTTGTTTTTTTATTACACATCTTAGAGAATTGTTTGTTCCCGCTGTGTCAAATTTATTGAAAATGTTATACAAAGGATCAGCTAAATTGTAATATAGCTTTTGCTCAGCAGTGTTGGATGCAAAAAACACAGCAGTCCTCATTCACACCAAACCACAAGGTGCTATACCTTTACTCAGCAATGGATACTGATGTATGAAAAAAAATTGTTGTATACATGGCATTCAGAAAATCATCAAGGCCTTTTTCTTGTTTTACAACCAACTGTATCCTCTTTGTTGGAAGTCTATAACAATTGGAACTTTCCATACATCAGTGGTGAATGTAAGCCAGATGCAATCTCGAGCATGTGGCAAAGTGATTTTTAATGTAAATTGTTAGATAATTGTCTCTTTTTATTGTTTTTTATCTCCTGTGAAAACTTTCACAGCTTCTAGAGTTTGTTTCAGAGAGTTTTCTAAATTAAGTGTTTTGTCTATATTATGTGCATAAAAAAAGATTACCCATTGAAAGGAACCATCGAGTGCATGCTATAAAGGCTTCTCACTGGGAGTAGTAATATTGTATTATAAGCGTGTCGTCATCGAAGCCGTACCACGGCTGAGGGAGAAACATGTAAAGATGAATTGATAGTTTCTTTGGATTAGATATTGTTATTGATATGACACAACACTATATTTAAGGGTGAGTTTATTTTATATTTTGATTTGTTAATTGAAATAAAATGAGCATAGTTAAATTGTTTATTTACACTGTAATACTACAACACATAGGCAGACATCTTTTAAATGCAAATATTTTCTATCTAAAGTGGAAAAACTTGTAAATTTAGGGTTACTTATTATCTTGGTATTTTGTTTTTAAATTTTGCATAATTTGTAAATATTTGGAATGCTATCCTAAGTTTTTTGTGAATGAAATTTATATTTGGCAAATGAGGAATGTAACATTCTTATTAATAGCTTCTATCAATTCAGATTAAATGCAGAGGTAATGTTCAACAATAAAATAAGTACTTGAAGAAAATCATCAATGATCAGAAAGTTCTATTTTTAAACAACCACATCCATTTCCAAAAGTGCTAGATATATATGTTTTCTTTACGGCTCTAATTGTTTTGCGGGTTTTTTTTTCTTTCTTACATCATCTCCTTATCATCGTGGGGATTTTTGTATAACACTATTTTGGGATCATGATTCGGAAAACTGTCCTCCATTGATAGGGCTCAGCATGGGTCAGTTTGAAGCTACGGATTCTTCAACCTAAATATGATTTTACTGAAAGATAAGCAAATCCTAGCTTTTTTCTCCCATGTGCCAATTTTCCGTAATCCTGGGCAATAACATATTCTGATGTTAGCACCAAGAGTCTCCATAAAATGCTGCCACGGAATAGTAAAACAGTAGTAGACGTTTATTGATATATCTAGGTAGGAAGAGAAAAAAAATATTTGCAACTGACAGAGTGATAACCTAGACCTACGTCATAGGCTGGTGTAGTATATTAGGGGAGATAAGAAGTTGATAATTCGCCTGAGGCTAAAGAACAATCCCTGTATGTTTTACATCAAAGGGCACAGGTGCTAGCTATTTATGATGGTGTGGCATTTATTTATATATATTTAGGAGACATGTGAGTAAACTGTATAGTGTTGCAATTATAAATTCTGGATATATCAATAAATAGCGTTAGATTAGCCCTGTGAATGGTAAAAAATCTTGGTCAGAAACGTAAGTGATCTACGAGACAAATAATGGCATAAAGAATTTTTTTTGTTTGGACTTAACTGCAGAAGAGAAGCTCAGGTATAATTGTACAGGTGTCTTGTACTTTTGTGAGAGAGCAGTGCATGTAATGTACGGATTGGTTTACAGCGTACTTATACTGCTTGTTAATGAGGATCTCAATTAGTTTAATAGAGTCTTACTGTCAAATGTCTGTGCTTAATCTGAAGTGTTCATAATAGGGTTATTCTAATATATCTTGTGATATGAAAATTATAACTGCTCGTGGGACTGATTAAGATACCGTGCAACTGTGTGCTAGCTGGGATTGTAAAGTATCCGTTATGAATCTTGATTAATTGCGAATTTTTGTCGGTCGCTGTTGACTCAAAGTACAAGTATATATAATTCCGGCTGGGAGATCCGGATTCCTTTTACACAGTGCATGTTTAATGTTCACTGTTTTTATTCTTGCGTTTCGTTGTCATTTAAAAGTATTATGTGATCAGTTCCTTAGATTTTCTGTATTTAAATGATTAGCTGTATAATAGTTGTATACAGATAAATGCGGTATGTTGACAGGCTAATTTTATATAGGCTACGTTCCCTTGTAGCGGTTTGATATATACAGAGCTTGTAACACAAACACTCACATCCTATTCGGGGATTAAGTCATTAATGCCTCACATTCCTATTATTCGTGAAGTAAACAGTACAGGCGATTATCAGGTATGTTGTAAAAATAAGACACGCATTGTTTATTTTTTTTTATTTATATAAACTGCTAATTTAGTGTGAAAAAAAAAAGATTATTTTATTACTTTTTTTTTTTTTTTTGGACATGGAATGCAGAAAATATTTTGTAATATGTTAGCTAGAGTAAAGAAACAAATTAACACCTTTGATATAGGATGGCTTTTGCACTACATGTGAGAGCACAGGGTGTTGGGGGTGGGGGTGGCATTGATCATTTCAGTCGAAAGAGAGATATTAGTTCATAAAACCATCATCAGTTCAATAATGAAACATGGAGAAAGTTTCTTTAACTTTAGTAGGATATGCATTTCAGGTTTTCCCATATGGCTTAAAATATCTACAAAGGAAAAATGGTATTCTGTTTGCAAATGAACAGTGTTTTCTTTGAAACCTTTGAAGGCCATTGATTTCATTTTATTTCTCATCCCTGTCTATATTAGGAATCATTTTGGCCGGCTCTCTGATTGCCGTATTTAGACCCGGGGAAAATCGGTAGATAGAGCTTGAGAGGGGTTATTTTTGCATCTCATGAATCTCATCTAACCTTAGTGTGTGCATGCAATCAAAAAGAAGTACTTTATTACTGATATAGAGAACAATCCATAAACCAATAGACGATGTTGATGTCATCTGATGTCTTCTCGTGGACCGTGATTTGGTCTAACAAGTTATGGGGTCATTACACATTGATTTTACTTTTCGCAGAAGGATGTGAATGGATCTGTGTTATTCAGTGTCTGAGCGATCTACCCTTGTTTTTCCCCGACTACCAGATCCTAATTAGTTTTTGTCCTCTGTCACCATGGTAATAAGAAAATTATATTCCCAAAAAATACTGCTGAGTTAGGAATAAATTGATAATGGTTATTTTGTTTTAGTTTAGTCTGTTATAAACCTGGAATAATTACAAAAACATCTCAAGATATTATCATAGTGAAGAACAAATCATTCATGACCAAATCAATCAGTACTGGAGATGACAGCATTTTCGGATGCGAGTTACTAAGTATTATTCCACTAAGAAGAGTAGGGACTAAGTTCATTTTTCAGCAAATCCAAATCTTCGATTAGCAGAATTAATCGAAATATTTCCTGCTTAAATGATATTATGTGTCTGATAATGATGAATGGGCCGAAAGACGTCTGTCAGAATTAGTTATATCACTTCCCAATACAGACGAAGCTGAACTTGTGAATCAGTGATTTTTCAGGTCCATATTGTACAGCTTCTCTTCAGGACACACAGATTATGTTCTTTGGACTAGATGAAAATTATTTAGACTTAATTAGAGTATGGCAGCCAAGAATTGATATTGCAAATCATCAATTCTGTAAAAGTCTTAAGTTTTTTTTATGTGTGTGTCTAGCTTAAACAGAGCCCCATAAATATGCATTAGGGGAGATTTTTCATTTCATTTACAAGCGTGTTTAAATCTCTGACTCGGGATTACCCTGGTTGCATTTGCGTCACAGTATTTCAGATTTATAATTCAAAGTGGGGGTCATTTTTTGCTTCATCGCTTTCATGTAAGTGACAGTTTTCTTCCTTTTATCAATATTCCTTTTCTAGTGTAATTTGTTAAATATTTTTTGCTATGGATACGCAGTAAAATGTTCTATTTTTTGTTCTTTGTTAATAATGAAATATAAAACCACAGACATGTGTGATGGAGACTTCATTAACTGCATGTTTGTATATGAACAAATGATTGCAACATGGTCACCTTTAAAGGATCCGGTATTGATTAATATTTTTTTTCCTTCAGAAGGATTGTGGTAAAGATTTTGCAGATTTTCTCTTAATGAAGGGACAGCGAGGTCTTTAAAGGATAAAAATGCTATAGGCTGTATTCTTGATGGTTTTCTATGGATTTTTTCTCACTGTTTTCCTGTAGGGTAAGGCTAGACTTGTTTGAACATAATGTACCAATATATATGTACTTAGCTTTGTAGTATCAGTAAATCTTGCATGGTCAGGCATTTGTGGCTATTTAAGGTGTTCTCAGCTTACAGTTTATTCATATAACGATATTTAATTAAGTAAGGAAAACTGATGCGGGCTGTAAGTGTATTTACACAACATAATGACTTTGTAGCGCAGGTTGGCAAACTTTTAATTTCCTGCCGACTAGGAAACACTCAGTACTCTCTTTCTGCAAACAACAGCTACCTGCCGAGAAATCTGTAATTAGAAATAGATTGATATGAAAATCTTAGATTGGGAGCTTTGTTCTTTGATATGCTGTGGGATTATACCTGCAGAACACTGGGGTTTTCAATTTCTTTTGTTTCTGCGTTTGGACACCTTGATGTGCAGTAATAGCTGTTGTTTTTGTATATATATTATATACCTTCATCGCTGTGGTTGGTTTTTCATTACTAGTACAAAGTGTAATCTGAGTCTGATTGGTTTTACTGTTTAGTAATCTCTCAGGATGGTTTCTATTTAGTACAAACTATCATCTCTCTGGCTGGTTTCTCTGTATCTCTATCACCAGGCTAGTACCTCTGGTATATAGTGCATATAGCATTTCCCCAGTACAGTCAGGGCTTGTACCTCTGTATATAGTGCGTGTAGCATTTCCCCAGTAGAGTAGGGCTTGTACCTCTGGTATAAGTACATACAGTACTCCCTCAGGGACAGTTGGGGCTGGTACCCTGATATAAGTACATATATATAGTACTCCAACAAGTTAGAGCCTTGGTTAACGTACCTTATATACCTCGGATAGGCAGGTTTAATTATTACGCGGCGCCAAGTCAAAAGTATCTCGCCGTGAACCTCTAGCATGCTGGAGTAATATATATAGTACTGCCTGGAACAGTCAGGGCATGTAACTCTGGTATAGTACATATAGTATTCTCCCAGTACAGTCAGGGCACGTAACTCTGGTATAAGTATACATATAGTACTCCCTGGGTTTGTACTTCTGTGTATGAGTTGCTATAGCTCAGTGGTAGAGTGTTAACTCTACTTTACCCCTAGCTGTTACTCCCTGAGATAGTTGAGGCTGATACCTGTGATATATAGTATGCCTTGGGCATGTACTTCCTTGTACAAATTGCTGCAGCTCAGTGGAGAGCATTTGCTTCACCTCTCACTGTCACAGCCTGAGTGCTGAGCATAGGTCTAAATTTGTTGTACTTCACCTACAACTAGTGATGTCTTAACATGAGTGAAAAATTCTCAACAGGACATAAAACACACAAATAAACAACCTATGGTTAAATGCATATAATAGTCCCATGGGACAGTTGCGGCTTGTATCTCTAGAAGTACAAATAGTAGTCCTCTGGGACAGTCATGGCTTGTACTTTTGGTATGAGTATATGTAGTACTGACCAACAATTATAGTACTCCCCCCCACTGCAATCAGGGTTTGTACCACAGGTATAAATACATACAGTACATGTACTCCCCAAGGCAGTCGGGGCTTTTATCTTTGGTATATAAGTACATGTAGTACTCTCCCAAGACTGTTGAGGCTGGTACCAGGGGTATAAGTACGTATAATACTTTCCCAGGACACACAAGGTGGACATCTTTGGTATATGAACACACTCCTGCAACAGTTGGGGTATGTGGCTAATTGCCATTAGTTACAACTGTGTGCTTCATATTTCAAATTTAATTCAGAGATCTACTTATGATCTGTCAAGACAGAGAGAAAAAGAGAGAGACAGAGAGAAAGAGAGAGTGAGATATAAGAGGAGAAAAAGACAGAAGGATGGAGAGGGAGAAAGAGATATGATTTCGGTTAATCAATGTCTGACAAGCCCCAATCTTCTGCACATGCTTGAACCATTATTATTTTTACGCTGATTAGTTGAAAACTAATTGACAGTGGTGGAGTTGTAATTGACACTTGGTTTAAGGGATGGGGAGAAAGGCAGCAATTTGCTGCTGAATTTGAATCCTCACAGAGAATTCGTTATGGCTGACTGGCACATTTTGAGCTGTAAACTTTGGAATATGATTTATTTTCTGTGTCACTTTCTCATTTTCTCTCGGTTAACACTGTTATATTTATAAACTTTCTTAATCAGTGTCTCAGTGTGTCTCCAAATGTCAACAAAGAACTAAAAAGTGAGAAAGGAGCACTTTTATCCTCTAAAGATGTTGCACTTTTATTCTTCAATGCATCAGTCGTGAAGTTGTAGATTCTACATAGCGGGATCTTAAAACTTGTGAAAGAAAAAAAACCAAAACGAAATACTTTTACCTGCAATGTTTTGCGCTTTGTAATGATTAGCTGACTTTGGATTTTCTCTGTGATGATGCATTGTTGATATTTCCAGAGCAGAGCCATTTTTAAAGTACTTGCTTTGTCCATATGTCTGTGTGTCAACACCTTTTTATCCCCTCGCAACTAGTTGCGGAGGGGATATAGCATCGTGTCCGTGCGGGTGTGTGTATATATTGAGTGTGTTTGTCCGGAACATTGTGAACAAATTAGAAGCAAGAGCATTCATCAGAGGATCATCAAACCCTCCACAAATGTTGCTCATGGAGAGGGGATTAACCCAATTGATTTTTAAGGTCAAGGGTCAAGGTCACTTGACTATTACCTAAAATTCTTGTGAACAAGATAGAAGACACAACATTCATCAGAGGATCATCAAACCTTCCTCAAATGTTGCCCATGTAGAGAGGATGCACACAATTGATTTTCAAGGTCAGAGGTCAAGGTCATTAACTATTGTTAATATCTTGTGTTATGAGGGGATGCTATGCTTGTGATTCCTTCTTTGTAACATGACTTCATATTTGATTAAATAAGTAGATTGTAGTTGTGCAGTAAATGAGGTCAGTAGGGCAGAGGTCAAGGTAACAAGTCAAAGGTCATGCGATAGCTTTTACATTTCTACTGTCAGATTTTATATTTATTACTTACTTGAATGATATTCATAAAAATAAACATAACGATTTTGATATCTAAGGTCAAGGTCATAATGGAGATGTTGCATTGATTTTTAATTTAAGTAGACTAGGAGGTCCTGTATCTTGTTTAGTTTAGAAATGTGATTGTTTGCACAGTAAACTGATATACCAAAGTTTATTATTAGATCATAGTAATAGAAACTTAATTATAACATAGTATTTTTTTCTCTCTTGTTTTCAGAAGGAGGAAAGCAAGTGCAGATCTCCATGAAACTAAGCACTGGGCAGGACTCTGGAAACTCACCAGACCAAACCAACCCCACCAACAAGATGATGGATACCGTAGAGAAACCCTCCTCCAATGACAAGAAAGATGGTTTTGAAATTGAAGTGGCTGATGAGCATGGAAAGGCGGGGCAGGTAGAGATTGACTCCCCCGAGGAGGAACTCCAAGAAAGTATGTACCCTCTCTTCCTACTTTGTGCTTCTTACTACAACATTAACCACTCAGCCTTGCAATTTTTTGTGTTTCTATTTGTTGTGGGTTTTTTTTAATATTTTTTGGTTTATTTATTAAAACAAATTTTGATATAAACTGTGTGGTGTTTTATTAATACAATGTATCATCATCATCACACAAAATTAATTTTCCAAAGACAAAAAAAATCAGGAGACGTCTGTTTTAGCTTGGAGGCTACAGAGAGAGAATTGTTAGTATCTAAATATGGTGCATTTATTGTTGATAAGTGGGTCACAATATGGTGCTTGTACTTTTTTTTTCGTAAGAAACAAGAAGAGATGAGAGGAGTGAGATTTATCTCGGGGTTTATTTTGGTTTCTAATGTTTCATGTTTTGGAATCTATATGATTGACTGTCAGTTGTGATGGATTGGTAGAGGAAGAACAAACCCAATGTACTCCATAAAAAAAGCCGAAATTTATAACCCATGAAGCATTTTCATGGCTGAAGAGGATTTTTTAGAATTGTGCACTTTTGTGAATGGATGTCAACCGGTACTGAATGCATGCAGACTTTAACATCTAAGACGAGGCAAATGACAGAATTTTGTCAGTGTGTCAGCATGCTTATAATGCTCCATTAACCAATCCGAGATCGTTGGTATCTCTCTTCCCGTACGAAATATCCAACACCGAATATGACAAAAAATCCTGCTGGAAAGTTCTGTTTTTTTTCCAGGAGGAATTGTCAATGATTTATGGATTAGTCTTTTCTCCCCTTGAAATTGTATTTAGTTTTTCCAACTTGATTTGCCTGTGTCAAACTGAAGTTACTAATTGTCTGATGGGTATAAACAATTACTCAACACATATCTTCCCTATATACCTTGATCAAATCAAAATGTAGATGATGTACATAAACTTTTGATGTTCAAGACAGATTTATCAGTTTAAAAATTTTATGGCTAGTGATTAAAAAGTCAGTACATGGTCCATGGGGGTCAAAATCATGTAGAATTTATTTTATTTTCCAGATTTGATAACAACTCTGGGCAATGAGTATATATCTTTGGGGTTTTCTGTTGGATATTTAAGCCTACTCAGGTTTTACTCATAATGTGAAGAATATTTTTATCTGCGTCATTGAAGTTCAAATTTTGTTATTTTGTGCATGCTCGTCAGCAGACAGTGCATTGTATGATGGAAACAAAAAACAATTAATATGTGTTCCTGATCAATGGGTTGGGCTGTCAATGGAGGAAAAACAGCACAGGAGGAAATTACTCGTCAAGTGGTTAAGTAGACAAAAGTGGTCGGAACAGACAGTAATAATATCTGCTGCTATTTCCAGAAATGTCTGTACAGCATGAAAAAAGATGATTTACAATATCATTCAATGTAATGTATATAATCTTGAAGATTCTGCTGTTGTAGACTTATTGGTAAAAAATTAGTGCTTTTGTAGCAGGTGCTGTAGATCTATTGGTACAAAGTGTTTCCATTAACTGGTAGATTTGCCAGATTTCTCATTCATTGATTGGTATGGCAATATTTCATTATGGTCCTTGTTTTCTTGAGGGATGTATATGTATAGTTCTGATTGCATTGGCTTAAAAGGTCGCATAGGGACAAAGTTCACATAGGGGCAAAGGTCATTTAGGGGCAAAGGTCACTTAGGAGCCGAAAGTCCACGTTTTTGGTGATAACGTCTTGTACATCCCAATCTTCTCTGCTCTCTTTTAGCCACGCCCATAAAAGGCAATGTCCGTAAGGCCTCAATAAGTGAAAAGGTGGAGAAGACGAGATTGTCTCAGGC
Source organism: Ostrea lurida (assembly GCA_903981925.1). Classification (NCBI taxonomy): domain Eukaryota; kingdom Metazoa; phylum Mollusca; class Bivalvia; order Ostreida; family Ostreidae; genus Ostrea; species Ostrea lurida. The sequence continues at coordinate 21,681 of CAJDSM010019425.1, forward strand.
GTACATAGAAACCATCAAGGTAAAGATTTCCATCTACTCTGTCCTCACCATTCCTTTAATTGTCTCCCCTCACTAACCAAAGTCAGTAGCATGCTTTGTATTGTAAATATCACTATGGGGAAAAAAAGGCATGTTATGATGGATCATTTGTTTTTAAGTTGTCTAGTCTTGTGTTTTGTAAAGAGTTCAGCATGCATCTCTTGTAGTCAGTTTATGTTGCATGTATATATTGTGAAGATTTCTCTTTAAGGCTTCTTAGGGGATTAATGTCTGGCTTATTGCATGATGATTTTTACGTATTTCTTTTTTTGCGTATTTCTTTTTGCTGGCATTTTCAAGTAAAAAGTTTTAATTGCATCATTTGTTTCCCTTTTCTTTTGTTGTCATGGCTGATGTTTACTGCCTTTAGAAGCAGTTTGTACTGATATGCCCAAGAGGGATTAGTTTCCATGGTATATCTTCCTCTTAAAGATGGACCAATGAGGGCAAGATATTGCAAGGATGCGGAAAAGTAGTAAATTTCTACACCGATTTACTGTCTATGTGGAAAATTGAAACCCACAAATGATTTTACGTATGATAAAATGTACTTTGTTGCTTATTATAGAATTCAAAACGCATACAAATTGTGACGTTAAGGGTATCGTTATTTTTCACAGAGGTAAGCGCAAATTCTTCATAGTGGTTTGGAGGTTGTTTCTCGGACTTCCTCAATTTATTTTTATCTCAAGAAAAAATTGACAGGAAAGGAGAAACTCAACATCTATATTTTATTCAAATTTGTAGAGGAGGCCTACAGCAAGACATAACAAGTACTGACACGAATGCAATACTGACCCGTCCATAAGGTATAGACAAGTTAGTTTTTTGCAATAATTCACCTTGCGATGTAATTGGATATTATTGATTTACACAATTTCAACTGTTTAAAGTAAGCTTTTCAGATCTTTTTTTTTAATCTTGTATTGCATGTCTGTTATCAGTCAGATAATAATGAGATGCAGGAAATCAAATTTTTTGGATAACGTTCCTTTTCATATAATGCAACACTTCCAATTCTGCAGATAGAAATATGAACTCTTCTGACATTCAACCGTTGATAGGATTACATTCATTCTGTATTAACCCTACTGATTGAAATGTGGATTCTCATCGTTTTAATTCTTTACCTGTGTATCCGAAAATCTATATAATCATCAGGAAACTAATTTCTATCTAGAATACTTTGCATCAAATAATTTGTTTATTAAGACAATACAAATTTACCAAAGTCAATTTATACAAGAACAGGATGTCTGTTTGTGCCAAGATGCGGTTTTTTAGATATCCTCAAAGCAGTATGTTACTTGTCAAACGTCCAACCTCAGAGCAGATGACAGGAAGTAGTAGTAATATCCAGTCAGTCAGCTTTATGATACTAAACTTTTGCTGTATATATTATGATGTATGTTTACGCTGACAACCTCCATTTTTTTCTTTTCGACGTAGCCACCTTAATCATGACATATAATTTAAACTTACTTTGAATTTAAGAGAAATTTAATATACCAAATTTGTAATGTAATTTCAAACTTTAAACAACCAAAAACATTTTTTTTTGTGAACAACTTTTTAGAAGAAGATAATGAGTTGTATCTATCGTGTTCTATTTGATATTGAAGTCTGATCACCCTTAATGGACACAAGTTTTGTAAATGTGATTGATGAAAACTTCACCCTCTGGTTCCATGATAATACTATATAATACTTCACCACAATCCTTCTTCTGCGAGAAAAGGTTATAGGAGCATGACGTCAGTCCGTTTAATGACTTCTTGGACAGGGTGAATGAAAATAAATCCCTATTGATGTGCATTTATAATGGACATTGAAAAGGATGAAATGAGTATATAGGCCACATGAGGACCTCAAAATGTTTAGCTTTTGTGAAGAAGAAATAAAAATGTGAGGAGTAAGGGGGGACAGTTTTGTTTCGTACAGGACAATGGCAGTAATAGAGAGTGTTTAAGTCTAGAGATAAATGATTTTATATCTCCGTGTGAGAGTTAAGGATGACTTGATAACTGCTTTATTAGTTGTTAATGAGTTGGTTAACCATATTTCTTCATAAATCATAGAACTTAACTCCATATCTGAATGTCAAATTTTCGCTTTCTTACACTACCGTGGTAGCCCATCTGTCGGTGTGTTTGTTGATTATTGTTCGTGATCTGCATTTAATGTTGGTTAATTTTTACAAAAATATATAATCTACCAGTTTTTCAGTGACAAAAATGAGTTCTTGGAGTTTAATGGAAATATCTGAAATAGTATTTCTTTTTGTTTTTACCATGTGAAAGAATTACAAACTAACTTAATTAATTCATTAACAATTAACTTTGATAGATAATTAACAATAACACAAATCATTTACAGGAACACAGATTCTTATCATCTCAATCAGCAATTCGCGAAAACTGCTTTTCAAATGTTTACAAATTGCTAATAAAATTCTTGGATGGATGAATTTTGCTCTTTTTACAGAAAAAAACCATGCATGTATGTTTGTGAAATGGGGCATGTTACCGGTATATTGCTCGAATAACATGCACACTTCCAAAAAAGAAACCTCTTAATGTCCTCTCATGATCAAAGGCCAAAACACTTTTAAATCAAGCCTTGCGAAGATACACCAAAGATAAACAAAACTTAATTATGTTTATTAGATAGAATTTTTCCCTATAGTCCACAGATACTGATAAAGGCATTTCCCTCAGTACAGTTTTAGTACACTAAAATTTGCTAATATAATTGTATGTAATTTGTTGGTAGAATTGTATGTTAATACCCCCTGCCCTTCCTCCTGCATGCAGATTTTGGTTTGTCCGTCTCGCAGCTTATACAGTCCTGGTGTAATTTTGTAAGAGGAGCATAAACAAGCGTCTTTAAGACAGAGATTGCCTATAACCAAAGATTGTGTCATCAACATAAATCAAGTTCACTCACGACAAGATAATTTTCAAAAGTTTCCACCATTCCCATAGTACGTCGTATGATTACATGTATATATAGATTAACTGAATATTCAGATAAAAATTTACCAATGTAAAGTTCTAGTTTTTTTTTTTTTTCAGTGAAATTTTCTTCAAATATACTAGTAATTTGACTAATTGAAATATCTGCCAGAAATTCCATATTGAGATGCGCATAAATCCACATCTCCAGTGACATGCAGTACTCTGATAAGGTCATAGTTTCAAAATGAGGATAGCTAATTTTACTCACTCGGGGATAAAATATACTTGATCACACTTGTACTGAGTTAATACTCAAATATAATGATATCTTGAATTACCAATGAAGTGAGTTGGAATTCCCAACTGCATTTTAAAACTTCAGTATCTCAAACTTAGATATCTTGAAAGTTTGGGGGGGGGGGGTGGGAGATGCCTGACAATTGTCAATTAGATATCTTAAAGTAGGGGGGTGTTGGGTTTTTTTTTGCCTGATATTAATTGTCAATGCATCATACAGATTCTTTTTCATGACTATATAATGTGTACTTGTAGGAAAATGCTGAGAAGAGGAAGAAACAATTTGAGCAGATGCTGGATGAGCACGCAGAAATTGTTCAGGAAATCGGCAAGGCGGGAAGCAGGGAGAGTTTAGAGGACCAGAGGGACCACTGAACCCTACCCCCCTCCATCCCCCCACCCCCCACAAAACCCCTATAGCAATAATCAACCAGGAAGAGTCTGCCATATAAAATAAGTGTCATTGTTTAATGGAATCACCCTCTCTTGCTCTCTTGATAGAGAGGCTATCTGATAAGGTGGGTAAAGATCTGGTGTTGATTGAGAGAAGACCAGCCATTTGCAGTTATTTGAAAACTTTTTTTTTTAGACATGTCATTTAATGAGAGGAATGGAAACTGCCATTAGATATCATACTATTTACTCCATATTGTCTTCCAGACACTAGTCGCTAGGAGACAGGAAACTGTGATAAATCCATTGCTATAGTGACAAATTATCTCACCATGGCAACAGATTGTGTTGGCCTCACATTCTAACTCTGGAATCTCATTGGATATTCATTTGAAAATAAGTCCATTGCACTCTATTTACATTTCATCCGATTGTAGCGATTCTAAAAAAAAAAAAAAAATCTAATGTCTGAACAAACATAAAAGTGCAATTTTACTGTTAGAAGTTTGTGTGCTCTACAGTTATTGTAATTAACCTGTGACAACGGGAAGCATGTGTTTGAAAATTGTTACAGCCATCATGATTAAAGATATTTATAGAATTGAAGTTATGCAACTTCTCCTGTCTCATAAGTAATTTAGGTATAGAAAATAACTTGCTTCTATATAATTATGATGGGCATGTTTGTGTGATAATTACAATCATGTTTTTTTTTCTGTTTTTTTTTATCTTAAAATCATGTCTTTCATTGAAGAGAAACCATCTTGTCATTTTATCACATTGAACGACTGTAGTTGTGAATTAATTATAAATAGTGTGAGAGTGTCATTAACCATGATCATAAGATGTATATATATATATGTATAAATTCATAGTACATCATTGCCAGATATATATTTAATGCATATATAGGGGCCATAATGTTAGTAATAAAAAGCTAGCTAGTTTGGTTTTCTTTTGTATAAATATTTGAAACATCAAATTTGAACAAGTTTTCAGATATTTGTGCTTATTTTCACATACTGAAAAGTATGATATTGTATACAAATGCCTATAGAGCAGATGGAACAGTTATTGTTATATGTATAGTTATGTAGATATTTAAATTGCTGTATTGTTCGATTCATGAGAATGCTTGTTCTGTACAATTTTATCCTAGTTCAGCTGTATTTTATTATGTTGCAGTTATGTACATTAAATCAAAAGATAGATTTAAGCTGTTTAAACATTAAGCTAATGCAGGAAAAAGAAATTTATAGAAAGGAATCCCATTTCAAATCTTTTTTGTCTCTAAATGTTGAGAACATTTCAAAGAATTTTTTCATTAACATGACAATTGCAATGTGAAAATTTTGCTAGGGGTAAAACTAATCTGGTTTGCATAGCTTTAATTCTAAAATGTACAAAAATAGACATGTTGATCCAACATTGAAGGCCAGATCTATTGTGCTGGCCTCAAGGCAATATAAATTTACTGTAGAAGGATTAAATTTTTTTGGTGCTACGTCACCTGGTTATAATTTGTTGGATTTTCTTCTGTGACCATTAATCATAACAGATTAAATAAAGTTACTTATAATAGATTTAATTACATTGTTCTGCTTTTGATTCTCGAGATTTGAATTTCTAACGATAATCTAGTGTGCACAGCTATAACATCATTTGGCCTAAAGTGGGGTGACAAGGTCATGGATAGTTTATTTCTAGAGCTGAGTGACTCATTTACAGAAATAGGCTAACCTGCAGGGACAAACCAAGATATTTTCATGGTTTGTGCAATCACAGACTCAGGTCAGCCATTTAATGACCGACAGGATTATTGCAATATAAAGTACCTGTGAATGATGGCTGAAGACAAGAAGCAAGAAACAAAGAGAGAGTTCAAATATATAATAAATATTATAAAGGAGAATAATTTCTCAAACCTTTTCGGTTTTTGTTAAATATTAGTTCTTTGACAGATACATCCTCTGTGTAAACTAACCTTTAGTGGAGCTTGCACAGACATTTCAACACTACATAGCTGAGTCTGTCGTGTAAATTTAATTCTGTACATCAAAGCAGAACTGGCCGATGCGGTTCACAGAGAGCAGTTTACGAGCCGTCCAATGTGAGTGAAATGAAGTTGTCACAAAATTGACAATATGCCTCTGCACACTCTCAAATGACAAAAGCGTTCCAGAACGTATTTACACAGAGGATGTATCTTTCAAGCTAATAGTATTATAAAATTACAAAACAAAAACGTCAATCGCCACTCATGTATACTTGGTATCTCGTATCTCTGTTTCTGGTGTCCCTCGTTTCTTCCGTATTGCCTCTTACACACCACCCGAAATTGAGCCAGGTGCCTTTTCTGAACTAAAAGACCAATGCAGAGAGGTGACAGTCTCTTGGTCACATCTCTATTGAAACCAGTGTACTGTTTAAAAGCCCAACCATTAAGTGCTCACTGCATATCAGTTAACCCAGGTCACCACTCGGACCTGGGCGATGATGGTGGGGGGGGGGGGGAGGGGGGGGAGGGGGGGGGGGGGGCAAGTCAGGGACTACTTCCTCCTATTGTGTCTTCCTTTGGAGTTGGCTTTTTTGACGCACTGACAAAAATGCAAGTCACATGGAATACCAGGTGTTTC
>CAJDSM010019426.1:0-35463 GCA_903981925.1 Ostrea lurida
CCCAATGTTACAGCGATGGGGACAGGTAACTGATAGTCATTTTGCCACGGCAACGCAGTTTAGTTGAGGTATTTGTAAAATTTCCCGTTGAAAGAATGCTGATAATAATGGATCTGTGTTGCCGGTGCTGTATTCCCATGTGAATTTCTTATTTCCCTCTGTGGTCCCACCACCCGCTCTTGATTGAAGAAATTAAAATCTGCATTTCCTTAGATACGGATTTCTAGTCACTGGATAACAAGACGCATATTTTGTTAGAAAACACTCCGATTGCCTACACAAGTATTCTGAAGTAGATATTAAGAACGTGCTTGGGTTTCTTATAGATAATATTTATGTAGTCTTTGGAGACCATGTCTTCCAACAATCCGTTGGTATTCCTATGGGCACTAATTGTGCCCCCTTATTGGCAGACTTATTTTTATATTCATATGAAGCAGAATTTGTACAAAAACTGTTACGGGGTAAAAACAAAAATCTTGCTGCGTCCTTCAATCTTACATATAGCTATATAGATGATGTCCTATCAATTAACAAATCATAATTTTCACAATTATGGCCATTTGATATATCCGGACAAACTCGAAATAAAGGACACAACAGAATCTAACATATCTGCTTCATATTTGGATATTTTACTTAATATCGACTCAAATGGAGACTGACAACTACATTACTAGTACAATGTACATGTATATGATAAGTGTGATGACTTTAACTTTGCAATCGTCAACTTTCCCTGTCTATGTAGTAATATGCCACTATCACCTGCTTATGGTGTGTATATCTCCCAGTTGATTCGATATGCAAGAGCATGCTATGCGTATGAGGACTTTTTTAAAGCGAGGCCAACTATTAACAAAAAAGTTGATGTTGCAGGGTTATAACGGATCTCGTTTAAAGTCATCATTTCGCATATTCTACAGTCACTATAATGCGGTTTGCGATTGCAAATTATCACCAAGTCATATGTTGACTAATTTGTTTCATACCCTTTGTTAGACTGTCATTTCTTAAGAGATTTGACAACGGGTAATCCCATTTACTTTATTTCGACTAAGGGCTCATGGTGGGTGTGACCGTTCAGCAGAGGTTGTTTAATCCTCCATGGCACCTGATCCTGCCTTTGTCGGAGGTCCATGTTGCCCTACACTCAATTTTGTATATGTATTTTTGGATTATGATTAGGTTTCACACCATGTTAACTTTGCCCATTTATATACTTGAACATATATCCCAAATGAAAAACTTCGATCCCTTACTGTGGTCCCATCCTATCCCTTTGGGCCATGATTTGAACAAGCTCAAAGATTCATAAGTCTTTTAAATGACTCTACTCCATTTTTTTTATTTTTTTTTTTTAACTTTTTTGATATCTCTCAATGGAAGAGGTATGGTCTTCATTTGAAAAAAATCCCTTTTACCCATAGATACATTGTACTAGATTTAGTTGAAATTGTCTCATTGGATCTTGAAATAAATGTATATTAAGTTTATTGATTGACATCCCACAGGTGATCAGGAAATCTTAATTGAGTTTATAGCTCAGGCAAGCTAAAAACCATGATAATTTTCAATAATTAATATCATATAAATCATGTCAATGTACACCTCCCAAGACCCAATTGACCAGAAAATAAAATATTACTGTGTATAAATGATAAATTTCCAGTAAAGAAGTAAAATACAACTGCAATTTTTGTCTCGTTTTTCAGTGTTGATTGGGATATAAATTTGAACAAAATCTTTACCTCTGACGATCATATTTTTATTGCATATATTTGACATAACAACAAATTTTTGGCTTCTGTACTTTTTTGTATAAAATTCCTGATGATGAAATGCAAAGGCAACTATTGTTAAGAACAAAAGATTTAATCTCAGTGCATAATTAACAAGTTATCTATATAAAACCTTTTCTTTTGTTCGTTCTCAGTTCTGCGCCAGAATGCAACATACATGTAAAAAGATCACATATATAAAGATATACATGAAATTCCACCTGAATTTAACAAAGAGTACCTACTACCTTTCATAATCTTACAGTTACTAACAAAGGAAAAAAAATGTCTCTATAAATTATAGAGTCAACAAAAAAGACGATATTCTACAATATCTGAACTACAAATAAGGCAAAACATACTAATAAAAGGATCTACAAACAACCACCATAGACGCACATTTTGTGTGGATATATATAACGATCCACAATAAATTCCCAAAAACAAATTATGAACACATTCCTGTCAAAGGAATAAAGAACAAAAATTGAGTAGAACAAAGTCATATTAAATGTTCAGACATTAAATCTATTGCCCATAACCCTTATAAACTAACTTGTTAAAAATATTTTTTTTTTTCCATTTTTTTTCCAGCACTTGAGAGAAAGATCATCATTTAACAGGTTTCACTTTAACTGCAGTAAGACAGACTAAGTAAAACAAGCTTTCACGGAGACTCACTAATATTACATTTTCTTTTTTCAATACTCATGTTCATATTTCAGCATGTATTTTGAAATGAAGTATAAAAAAATTAAGACAAAGATTAAATTTTCAAATGTATATGCATTTACAAAAATTGCACACATACTGCCTAAAAATATTGTTTCGTTGAATAAAAAAATATAAAAAAATTAAGAATGGCAATCATATTGGTTGTTTTAAAACTACAGTATAGCAAAAAAGAATATGTAGAAATGTCCATATTTCCATTTTTTTAATGTTGCGAGTCCCCTTGAATAACAATTCGGTAGCAAATAAAAATACATTTGTAATTATTACAATAAATATGCAAATAAAATAAAATAAATTATAGATCTATGAACTTAAAAAATATATGAAGTCATTCGGTAGACTAAATTAAGACAATCACTCAATTATTACATAATTTGATTGAAAATGTTATATAATATATTGATTATAGCACTTGCTAATACATAGTTAACAAAATTCGGTATGTTTCATATATCTTTGCTTCTCATAAAAAGCCCTCCTTAAAAGTTAATACTGACCTTACAAAAACATAAAACCTAAGTCACCAAATCATATATTAACCTAGTTACTTTTCTGATTTTAATAACTTAATGTAAAAATAAACTTGCCGACAATAAATCTCAATAAATAAATCTTTTCAAATTTCAATGGAATGTTTACAGACTAAAATTTCAAAATAATTTTTATTCGCCAATTTCTGTCGCACTTGAAAAACCGGCATCGTGGTGTAGAGCTCAGTGATAAAAGAAACACTGTTGTCAGAAAAAAAAAAAGGAAAATGGACTTGTTTAAAAACTCAACAAGTCAAACAAAATTGAGCACAACATAACAACTGGGAGGATAATCAATATTTTTTCTCTTCAAATCATAGATATGTAAAATAACTGTATGATATCTGATTTCTTGGGAGCAGAACATACTTTTTTCTTGGCTTCTCCATGAATAAATTTACATACAAAATCAATGAAACATAATGTTACAACATGAATCAAAGTCTTTTCATCATGCACAACAAATCTTTTACTTTTAAATCAGGTTATTTTTTTTTCCCCCAAAAAAATCTCAAAATTCTGAGGTATTTCATGAGCATTTACAAAATATTCAATTCAGGATAAGTTTACTTCATAAAAATTAATCATCATAAAAAAGGTTAAAAAGGAGATAATATATTCCGTGAAACTACACATACACCTAAAATGTTAAATAATCAGAAAGGAAATACTTGTTTGAGTACAATCAATTATATAGTGACTTAGAACACTAGTAAAAGCAAGATAATTGAAGCCTAAAGGTGAGAAAGAGTACAGATGAATGACTCCTTCATCTGTCGTCTGTGTAAAGCATTTCTTACAGAAATCATGCAAACAGAAAGCTTTCAAATTTTAAGTACAACTTCTCCACTGGAATACTTCATCATGATCTAACCTTACAATGAAAAACAACTAGAGTAAAAGATTCTATCCTTAAAAACTCCTTGATATTTCACCTATTTAGTAATATGAACATTTTTCTAAATTGAGTTAGTTTACACGATTCATTCAATTTTAAAATAATGACATTAAGTAAAATATGAATTTGCAAAGTATGTAATTTTCAAAATTATTAATTTTAAAAGTACCCAAAATTTAAACTTAGCATATGTATACATGTATACATGTACATAGATCCAAACTGAAAGGATGTGAACTATCACTGATCACTTATCTATGATAAATACGCACTTACACAAATGTTATTGTATTTTCAAAATAAATTCATAATGTAGACCACACTGGACCCAGTAAACAAACAATTACTAAAACAAAATGTCCTTCAAATTGCCATAGAGTGGTGTGTTGTTGCTTACAATAATTCAAACATTAGTGTGGGAAAGAGAATGAAGAGAAATATAGAGATTAGTTGTTAATATACAGTTAACAATTTAAATGCCACATGGAAAGATTACCTGCTTTTCTTAAATAATATCAAAATATTTTGGAGTCAATCCTTCTATGCAGTAATCAGCTGTTAATTTCCCAATGTCTATGATAATCTATTACAAACAATAGAAATGTGTGAGTCAGAGCTTGATGAAATATTCCAATAAAATATTTATAACCAAAATATACATATATTTGATATGCAGACAAAAAGTCTTTGTCACAAGAAAGTAGTATAGTAGAATTATTCAATAATTGCTGAGAAAAATTCCAACAGTCCAGATATTCCAAACATTAAAAGGTATATCTCTTTTAAAGCCAGATTCAGGCATTTGACGTTTTCTTTTAGGTCACACATGTGACACCTGATATCATAATAAGAGAATGCCATAATGTTATATTATTCTCTATGCCAATGGAGCAACCTAATTTGGTTTTGTCAGTTGGAATGTAAAATGAAACAAGTTTAGCAGATTTTTAAACACCTTTTCCTGTACCCTGTTTAGCTATGGTAAAACAAAGCTTAAAGCTGACATCATAAAAAATTATCCCCTGCATGAATTCTTAATGTGAGTATCAACTTGGTCTCTTGGAAACTGTTACGAAGAACAACAAATAGGCTGATATCTTGCAGCTATATCATTTCAAATGATCAAAACAATATTCAATTAAAATCATAAAACCTATGTGTAAGTAGATAATTCAAGGTGTTGTATTGGTTTACATGTAACCAACTGAAAAAATTAAAATGCAACACATTTTCTTTGATTAATAAATGCATCCACGAGAACTTTCACAATGCTAATTTAAGGGCAGTGATGTTATGAAAGCAATCCTTGAAAAAAAAGTTAAAATGTTAAAACATGATTCAGATTTTTTTCCTAAATAGCACCTTCAACCACACAGAACAATATGTATACTACATGTAATAAAAGATCATATAACAAAACACCTTTTTTTTCATTGCTAACGAAAAATTACAAAGGTTCTATAAATTAACAATACTGGTCTATAGACCCATAGTTCTTTGTACAATATACTCATTGTATAACATGAATTTTCCATTTGAAAAAAAATAATTATGCTGTAGTTTCATGAGAATTGTAAATAATCCCAGAAGATAAACATGAACATGTATGGGGGAGTGAAGTCAGAATAATATCTTTGACATAATTACCGCCACAAAAGAAAATATACAACCTGACATTTCAAATGATAAAAACAAATTTCATCTCGGCTATCACTTTTACTCAAGTCAAACAGACGGAAGATAAAGTTGGCATTTACAGAAATACCTGATATGTTTATCAAAAGGATTATTTTTCTCTTGAGAAATTAACAGGTTTTTTCCTTAATCTTTCATATGAACTGAATATTTGCAAAACATTCTTTCTTCATGCCTCCAGAGTGAAAATAAAAGTGTAGCATTCTGACAGATAGTATTCATGAAATATGCAAGTGTAGACCTTATATTAAGTGGTACATTAATGAACTATAACTCAACATTTTTCCATTCTATATTCCATTCCGTGTAAGTCTACAGAAGACACTCTCATTCGCTTCACTTTGGCCCGGTGATTTTTGAACCACAGTTGTACATTTTTGGCCTCTAACTTTGGGAACTTTTGGCGATACTCTGACTTGTTCAATTCTTCACAGTATTTGTCTATCATATAGGAAGATGGATGGGTATCTTCTGCAAACCATTTCTCTAGTTTGGGTATCTCAGACATGGGGTCTATGAATACTCTTGTTCTACGCTTGCGATGAGATGAGCTCAGGCTGCCTGACTTGATGTGGTGATCTGTAGGAGATTCGTCACTAGACATGGCTTGTGAATTCTGCTGTTGCTGGTATCTAGTCGTCTGCTGTAGAAAATGACTGTTCATGGGAAAATAAGTCATGGCTAGGGGATGAGGAAAATGGGGAATGTGAAGTGGTTGATGTAATCCTGCTGCACCATGTTGCTGTTGCAGTCGTGAGAGTGCACTTGCATTGTAACTGCCCATATGGCTTTCCCTTCCCAGGACACCATCTTTAGCTTCATGACTAGATTCTGACCCTGCGTAGGACTGGCTGTCATCTATATCGGAGTCTATATCATCTTCATCCGATCCTGAGTGAAAAACATCGGAATTTCCATTGCTGAAGTGACTTGGATAATCTTGCGAGGACCTCCGTCTCTCAGTATTATACTTGTTGACTGAATCAGCCTTGCCATTTGAGTTTTCTTTCTCCTGCTCATCATCTGATATATTCTTTCTCTTCCTGTTATTGTTAGAGGTGTCCAATATTTCCTTCTTTACTTGACTAGATTTATACGAATTTGACAAATCACAAGGCTCCCTTGGTTCATCGTCATCCTCATCTTCGTGGCTGTTTTTATACTGGCTATATTGATGAGGCAGAATGTACACAGCATTCCTGTTTGGTAGGTAAGGCGTATCCCCTACTTCTGAAGTCTTTTCACCATCAGACGAAGCATTTTCTTTTTTGACTGAAACTTCCTGTCCCTCAGTGCTTCTCTCATCATCAGATTTATCCAAATCTGCATCAGAACATTTTGATTCTGTTCCTGTTTTCTCAATATTAGCTTTACTTACATGGTCTACTTCATCTTCTCTCTTTGAGCTATTATTCATCCTTGCCCTTTGACCTGCTTGGGAAAGGTCACAAGGCTCTTTCAGAGCATCTCCTAATATATCATGGTGACCATAAATACCCTGGAACGGATATGGTAACATGTAAGGAAGACCTCTTGCACCCATGAAACAACCATTTTCTGGAGCATTAGTATTTTCATCTGCGACTTCATCACCCTCAAATGAGTTGTCACCATCAAAGCACTTTGAAGCCCTCCTATGTGCTGCTCGGGCATTTTTAAACCAGTATATGATGTTCGTGAGATCCAGAGGTCTTCTTCCTTTTCTTGAATCCAGGGAATTCAGCTCCTCCAAGTATTTTATCATGACCTCCCTAGGAGGATGCTGGTTTTCTGAAAACCATTTCTGCAGACGGGGAATTTCATGCTCTGGGTCAAATGAAGTTCTCATTCTGGTTTTACCATGAAGTGGGGTATGGTTTGTCATGAAACTTTGTTGTTCCCTTTGAGGAGATGGTGGGTTCTTTTCTGGAGTAGAGGCATTAGATTGCCTAGTCTCCTCATTGTGTTTCTGCAGGTCTTGGTACCATTTGTCAAATGACTTTCTGATTTCTAGTGGCAGATGTGAAAAGCTGTCTCCTTTACTCAAGGATGCCAACAAATCCTACAAAAGATGAAAGAAAGAAAATATAATGAAACGTTGAAACTGAATACACCATGGATAACCATTCTTTTTCCAATCAGATTTGTGACCATATGCTATTAATATAATTAAACATTCAAAATCAAAGTAATAAGTTTCAACTAAACATATCGAACACACTATATAAAATACAAGACTTGGATTAAGTTTTGTATGGTTTACAACTCATGGTATTGAGTGAATTTGTACTTTTCCTTTCCTTGATCTTGACCCCTATTTGACCTTGGTTCATCAATTATTGTCATAGACTTCAAGCAATAACTGTGTCACAATGAGTATCTCATGTTTTTTTTTTCTTGTGTAGGTATAACCCACCACTGCATACATAAAGGATAGATAGGATGATTTCAATATAAATCTTTTACAAAACTTGATTTGCATAGGGAGACACAATATATTTTAGATATATGAATATCAGGAAATATTATAGATGCAAGCTCTCCTAACTGCATCTAGCCAATGAACTACTTCATATGACAAAGGACACATCAATAAGGACTCACACAATGATCAATAACTATAAAATATTGTTGAAATGAAGGTTTTTCATATACTGGTATATGTTCTGAATGACCATGACCTTTTCAAAATAACCTTGAGTGACCTTTGCCTGAGAGCCATTTGCTTATTACTTATTTGTGTGAAGTATGATCAATACCTGTTCTAAAACTGTTGAAATAAGTTCTTTGTGTGAAAGTCGTGCGAGATATATGATCAATAACTGTCGAAATATTGTTGAAATGAAGGGTTTTTTAATCATTAAGGTATATGGTCTGAGTGACCTTCAACTAACAAAATTACCTTGAGAGATGTTTGTCTGAAAGTCTATGTCTATTAAAATATTGTTGAAATAAGGCTTTTCCTCTCTCATAATGTGTATGTTCTAACTTGACCTTGACATTTACAAAATGACCTTGATCTTTACAAAATAACCTTGAGTAACCTTTGTCTAAAGTCATCCATATAATGATCAATAATGGCTGACATACTGTTGAAATCAAGAGTGGTTATTTTTTCATATACATTATGTCCTGAGTGACGCTGACCTTTTCAAAATGACCATCCGTGACCATTGTCTAAAAGTTGTCTTTTACTTATTTGATCAATGACTATTCAAAAACTGTTAAAATAAGGAACCTTTATATGTTCTGAGTAGCCTATCCAAAATGACCTTGAGACCTTGGCCCAAAAGTCCTCGTCTCAAGGAACAAATGTGATCAATTATGATTAATTTCTTATAATAATTTACGATATGAACTTGGACGGACAAAACAACAGTGACTATATATATATAGGCTCCTCCCGAAATCTTTCGGGGCACAAAATTGTAATCGAAAGCCACCAATAGATATCTGTACATTTCATATCTATTTGCAAAATGATGGTAAATTTTAGTGGTAAATATTCTATCTTTTAAGTAATCTGTTACTTCATTTAAATGTCTGTCTTGCATCTTCACCAAATAGCATTAAATTAACTGAATTAGAAGTCATAAACCACTGCTAATAAAAACACGGGTTCTATGGCTTTCTCTCTTTCCACACACATAAAAAATATCTCTTTATGTGTACTTTATTAACAGACTTACTTTCATTTCAAATAAAGAACCCCCTTCTTAATAACATAAAAATCATCATATCTAAGTCCATTTCTAATTCATTGGACACAGTCAAATGTTTGAGAATGACATTTTAACAGGCCCATATATCATTATTATGCCTTTAAATCCCCTCTTCACTTTCCATTCAGCTGATCTGCATCTTTTATAATGAGTAGATACCTTTTATTACACAGGTGAGAAGGGAAAACATCCGTTAATCAAATAAAGAAATCAGCAAAAAAATCGGTCTGCCATCTAACACCGAGAGATTTGCATGATTTCACCGTACTTAAGGTGTCACTAATCAGTGATGCTTTCAATGACACTGTCAGGTAAAATATTCACTGCAAAGTTAACCTTACACTCTGTCGATCAAATTATCTGTATCTCATGTTTTAGTATATATACGATGCTTTTCGCCGCACTTCTCTTACCTCATCAACTTAATTACAATATTCCTTTTTCAAAAATGTATTTACTTGATCTAATCATGGAAAACCAATATGTTGTAAACCGCATTAAGATGGGAGGGATATGCTAATGAAGAGTTCGTTATTGTTACACTGGAAATCTATTAATCAAAATGTTGCACATGGATATCCTGTCTTAACTCATTTTTGCAGATTCACTAGTACATGGGTACTCAAACATTGCCATGTGTCACTATAGAGATAAAAAAAAAACCCTCTGTACACCAAACAGCCAAGAGCAGGTAAAAAAGCCCAAGTAAAAACATCCTAAAATTCATACTCAAATTAATGCAAACCGATAAAATTTCAGTTACAGAACAAAGCATCTCTTTAGGAGAGTGGGGTGCCGTGTAGCATTACTTTATTGTCTATAGGGTTTTCCAACGATAATTAAAATGAACAATAAGCCAATAAAATATTTAAAATCTGGAGATATCTTTAACATGTCCATTAAAACAAACATCATGAGCATTTGAGTGTAAAAGGGATCTGATTAATGATCTTCCATTTTACTTTCATTAAATCATGTCACACATACTATATACATGAACCCAAGCTAAAAGGTCACAAACTTCTTGCATCCAGCATGTGTTCAGTAATTCATCAGTAGTACTGGTGAATAGTTACATTAAATCAACTGTAAAAATCAGTTCAAAGTTTCACTGTTAAAAGTTTCACCTGGTTGAGGAGGTCTAAGAATATACATATACCCCTAGCCTAGTTAAAAAATAAAATACAACTGGAAAAGGTATCACCAGTTAGCTAATGAAATCAGGAACCACCTTTACGCAGCTCAACAAACTATGGAAATCTACCAATTTAGGCAAAAAACGATCTAAGTTTTAAGATAGATTACAGCGTAGTGTGCAATCATTGTTGCTTTATGGGCTAGCATTCCGGAGATACAGCAGGTAGTGTGCAATCATTGTTGCTTTATGAGAATCAGTGATGGCCAAAGCCACCTTCCATACTTCTAATGGCCGTGCATATTTCAAACACTGAGCTTCATAAATGAACCCAACAAAAAGACACCAGTCACACCACAAAGACAAAGGTGAAATAAGCAAAACAGCTTTAAAACATACAATAAATGGTGGGAAATGGCAGAAAGAGAGACCAAACGAGACTCGTCTGAGAACCACTACAGAAATGAAAATATTGAGCAATACCTGGGGGGATGAATAGGAATGCTAGTGATAAAACCATGAAGAAGTCTATTGTTAGCGCTATGTGCTATATGGTATGAAGAGGATAAATTTCACTGGTAGCTCAAAAGCAAAAGTTTTCATTTCTGAACAACATTTCCCTAAGAAATAGACACAAGGTATTGAATTTCTCACATTAACTTGTATTTGCAAACCTATTCCTACCACAAAAATTTTATTTGGATGCTTCCTTTTACTTGAGGATGTTTGGTTTTATATGGTATTTGAAACCTGTAATTATCAAAATTACCTACTGATTTCTTTCATTAACAAAGGAACCAAGCATTCTATATGTAAAACTTGATAAAAGAGTACATGTGTCTAATAATAAAAGCATCTGCCATATTTCATGTTCACAAGTAAATAAAATGATACTCACACTATGTATAGAATTAAATCAACCATGAAACTAAGTCAGTAAGTGTTACAATTTATGTTCGAAGTCAACCATGAAAAAAGTGAAACCTAATCTGCACCCAGTCATTACAGAAACATATCAAATTTCAATTTCCTAATTTAAAATATTGTGAAATGTGGATAAAAGTAAAAAAAAATAAAAACTAAATTTGCCACAAAGTCCCATAACTCTGGTTAAAATCAGTCAACTGCTTGAACTGCCTTGTAAACGCACAGGTCAATTTCAGCTTCCTATATCAAAGAAGCATGGCAAAGCCAGTAGGGGACTTGTAAATATTGACTTACTTTCTCAATAGGGCAGCCTGAACTCATGAGGATGCCATGAGATTGGGTTAGTAGAAGCTGAAGTAACTTTCCTTTAATCTCATCTGTAGAGCTGAGTTTGGTCGAGCTGTAATGAAGGAAATGGAGAGTGGCAAGAAAATGAAAGCAGATTCTTTTCATTTTTTATTTCTGTTATGATACACCCTATATCAAGTGTCAACAGGCTTGTAGAAAAATACAATAGATTGGCCTCGTTCACTTGATAAAAACAAAGAACAAAATACTACTAATCAAAACAATTGCTGTAAATATCACTTATCAAACCTTAATCACGTTACATGGGAAAAACATGCCATTAATTAACACATCTTAATCTCTTAACAATAGCTGCCTTTGAATTTGTACTTCATTGCCANNNAATCTCTTAACAATAGCTGCCTTTGAATTTGCACTTCATTGGTATTAACATTTATACACAAGTGATAAAAAGGTCATAAATTGAATAAAGAGTCTGTAATACATTTCATATTCTTATGTATATTTTCTTACAGGGATTACATGTATTTAAGGGAGTTGGTTATGGACATGTTTTGAGCTTCAAATTTCATTTTTCGATGTTTTCAATGCTTAACTAAGGTATTTCTAATGGCCAGCAAATATTTGAATGTGAGTTGTTGTGTTACAAGTGAGAAACAGCACTTACAATTCTTTGTTACGTAAATAAGGCTCGTGCCCTGTTTCTTGTTTCATATGAAGCAGATTTTTCAAATTACAAGTTAATTCTGAATACAATTAAACAGTTTTTAGTGTTTCTTGCAGATCATTTTATAAAAAAGAAATTTTATTACGCAATCTAGATGTAAACAAAAACATGACTGTGATGACATGAGACTTTTCCCATCATTCTGCATCTCTTTTATCCACACTTTCCCCCGAAAATGACAAGACCAAAAACGTGTGTATGGTGAACAACACATCCACAAAAACGAACTAGAACTGTAAACTATATGCCTGCATTCAATGGCATTTTTTTTCTATGTACACATTCATGTACATGTGATCTTAGTGTTTCAGTAATACAGAGTACTAAAGCAGATAACAGTAATCTGAATCTACCGTGTGCCATCAAGATCTACACTTTACACTGAAATCACAGAATAAAGTAATTGCTGCTTCTCTTTATACCACACTAAGTTTACTTTTACAGAAAGTGTGTTTGTTTGGCATAGTATTCTGAGAATATTTTGTAGAACTTCTATATCCCCAAGCTACCACTATGCTCAATATATATTGTATATGGCTTGGATTTTGAACATATGGTAGTTTTTTTGTGTTTTCTCAAAATCTGAATATTCAGTTCTCCATTTACTACTTTTTCTCCTTGTTGTCAATGGAAACAGTACATGTCAAGGTTAAGTTATATTCAATATAGCACTGATGTCAGAGCTCTACAATCTCAATTTGCTGAACTCTAAAAACAGCAAAGACAAGACTGAGCACTGTGAAAATAATTCTACACAGTATACAAGTATAGGTCCCAAACCAGTATATACAGGTTTTTTTTCCCCATTATGGATTGGTATATTTTCTGCCCAGTTCCGGCTTTCTATACGTGCCTAGCCTGTATATAGTTATACCTGTTTCACTGACAGAGTAATTTACCTGCAGAGTCGAATGCGTAGTTTAGCCGTCTGAGTCATATCACCCAAAATGTCCTCTACGGTAGTCTTGCTGTCCTCCGTTATTGAGTCGAAACTCAACGGCTTCCAGTTCTTAATTTGAATAGCACCTGTATTAAGTAATAAAACTGTTATTACATGTTGTGCATAATGAAAAATTTAATTCTCTCTTGAATACATTAATTATTACCATGCAAATTACAAATGTATTACATTGTCTAATCATACAGTAATGCATGCAGTTATGAACTCATGCACTTAAAAAAAATGAACAAAAATTAACTAAATGTTATTTTACTACCTTTAGCATTCATAGCCTCATTTGCATTGTATCCAAGTTTGATAAGTGCCGTGCGTACGAGTTCAGTAAACAGGGTAGTACACGGAAGTATAGCATAGGTGTCCAGTTCTACACTATAGGTGGCAGTGTTCTCGGGTTCAAAGGTCAAAGGTCCACTTGTTTGTTCAATGACACAATGGATTGGCAAAGATTTTGCTCCTACAAAGAGAAGGAAAAAAAATCTGATACAACTTTCCTTAAAATACATGCATCTTTTGATAAAATTTTATATGTTGACAGTTATGCTTAAACTGCCATTGCATAACTTTGTGCAGGTTATCAACTAAATCAAAGCAAACATGAAAAAGGTTTTCTAAAGCTTTTTATTGCCAATTCATATCTATACATTACATTACTAGACCTGTAGATTATGCAGACACTAATTTGATAATTGCATGTTTAGAATGAATGCTTGATGAATATCTAGACACATTTCAAAACCCCTAAACTTTACATGGCTACCCTTACTGCGTACTTGAGTAGAAAACTCAGTTTCTCACTCTCTTTAAAATTCACACAGTCAAGAAGTACATACGCTTCTAACAATCTTCATTTACCCATTCTGTTTTAACAAATATTAAAACAGATATCAAATCCTTTGGTCTGGTGCAAGTTTATCCCATGATCATAATTTTAAACATTTTGAGCTTATTTACTTTCTCTGTGTGTCATGTATTTATGAATTTAAAGTCGTCATTCAAAGAAGTCGGACAAAGATCATCTTTATAAGCACAGAGAGAAATTATCTTAAATCCGTCCGGAGATTTTTCAATTTAACTGAAAAGAGTAAATCCTCTTTGAAACCTCTAAAAATTTAAAATCGAGTTTTATTACAAAAGCAAATAAATTTAGGTCCTTATCCCTTCCAAAATACCAGGGCTATTCTACCTCCATGAAACTTTCAACTTAATCTCCAAACAGGATAAACCCTGCAAGAATCCCGAGCAATAAAATTCCTATTCATACATTAGTAATGAAATAATTCCAGTGATGCCCAGTCCAAGTCTTAGTGCAGTGATTCGGCATAAAATGACACAGAAGGTCACCATTATCTCAATAGAATACCAAGTCTGACTTTGAAATTCATATATTTGTATCAACCTCCCCCCCAAAGGAACAACAAATATAACACCAACCCCCTTCAATGGAAAAACTTTTTAGAATGTCTTGATACTGTTTTTGAACAGCAATGTTTCACTTTGTACCTCAAGGAGCACTCGCATGTATTTTAAAAAATGAAATGTATTTCTTATATTTTCATTCTACTTTCATTCTTGTCAGGACACCCAATTGTTGAAATACGGCAGACGTACTGTATTTATCATATGATGTAGTTTTGTATTGTATCATATTAATTTTATTGTTTACAACAGCAGCACACTCATGAGGAATTGCCTATCATTACAATTTTAAAGATATCAAAATCAAAAACATGTATGTAAATAGAGTAATTCATTTATCAAACCTTAAATTTAGGGTGTTCTTAGCATTTAGAGAGCCACTTTTGCTCAGGGGTTAGCACACTGGAATTTAAACGATATCGAAGATGAATTCCACTTTATTCTAAGTTGTCCTTTATATACAATGAAATAAGAAGAAAATATATCAAAAAGTTCTACTATACAAAACCAATGTTTATAAACTTGTAATACTTTTGAGTGTCAATAATGTTAAAGAACTAAGTAATCTAGGTAAATATCTAAGATATGTACAAAACTACGTAATGATACTGTTACAATTAGCACAATTTAATGTTTTTACATAACATGTATTTCCAATTCAAGTATGTCTGTTATACAATGTTATAATATATGAATATATATCTTCACTTTGGTTTATGCACTCTCCATATATTTGATGTTACATGTAGTAAGTCAATGAGCCCATGGCTTACGGAAATAAAGAAACTGAAACAGAAACTAATCACAGGGCCCCGGGTTCGAATCCCGCCTGGGGAGGTGTGTCCTTGGGAAAGGCACTTGACTCTCATTTCCTCACTCCACCCAGGTGTATAAATGGGGACCAGCTTAAGCTGGGAGGTAATCCACTGACAGACTGGTAATAACCATCTGTTCGCTTCACGCTACAGAAACTGGAGCTAAGCTCTGGCCTCATGGGCCTTCCATCAATTAAGCCCGAAAGGAGAACTTTACCTTAACTTACCTTTCATAGTAGATACTTATATATCATATTCATTAGTGGTTTTACATAAATTATGACTCACAGTATTAGATGTAAAAAAAAAAAAAAAAAAAAAAAGAGGCAAATTTTTCTTTATTAAACTTTGAAACCCCAATAGACTGAACAATTACAATAATCCGAAATGGCGCAGGCTAGGCATGACTACATAAGGATATGTTACAATCATTAAACTTGAGAGATCCAGCACATGGAGAACTAATTTTTTCATACATGGTTAATTTTCCCATAAAAACGTGAATCTAATCTACCTTAAAATATCTTCTGCAATCTTGCATTACTTTCATCGAAAAATAAAAAAAAAAGAAAACAAAAACCCATTTCCTTATTCGAGATTTATTAAATCAATCTCTTGCTCTAGGCATTGTGATTTAAATGCAAAATAATATACAGAGACAAAGCTAACCAGTTTATAACATTACTTCCTAATGTGGTGTTAAATCAGAGACTAGGAGTGAATTACAGAGCCCTGGTAATTACTTCCGTGGAGTGAACCGCATCACCTTAGTGCTGATTACGTTTAATCGGCTTTGTTTAAGCTGGAGTGATGACAGATGGTCCACATCCTAATCCGCCAAGAGACACAAATCTATAACACCTTGTCCCCCCATCAGTGACTAAAAGCCTGGTGGTCTCCATTTCCTTGCTTGTCAGGTACCATTTTGGTCGTTTTTTGCCATTTGATACATGTAAGTGTTAGTTGAATTAACGCATAAATTAGGTTCAGTAATTATCATTCAGAAGTTATCATTAGTCAAAATTAAACTGAGAAAATCTCTTAGTAAATCCATATATCATGTTTCACATGATGGTGATCGAATGTACATAGTGTGAGAATTTTCACTCTCATCTCGATAAAGCCATTTCAATACATATACTTTTTTTTTTTCAGTTTGAAAATCATAGACATCATGAAGGGATTAATGATGTTTGTGTCATTTGATAAATTTTTTTTTTACTAAAAATTAAATCATTTTGATTAGTTATAGATTGTATCTTCTACTTACTGGATGCAAAATCCACCTTGAACTTTTAAGATGACAGCAAAGGATGAAACAGAAAATGAAGAGGGAAAAAAAAAAATTAATACAAAGCGGATTAGGCCCAACCTTTTTAGGTTTGTGCTCAGTGCAAAGGAAAAGAGATCCCTCTAATTCCTTTTTAACACTTCATACTTTCCATGGAAGGGCTTAAGTAAAGCGATAAGGCAGATGCATGGTTGTTTAATCCGTCTATCCCCCAGATTCATCCTCTTATGAGCAGCTGCTTTTGTATAAGATTTGAATTAAAAGGAAAAAAAGGGAAAATAACAATCTCCTCTCTTTATGCCTCTCAGACTGTCAATGCTGGATCAGGCGATTTTAATTCCATGACAGTCGTGATGGATTGGTGCTGCTGAGGACCCGGAGATACTTAATCTGCAGATTTATGCAAATGTCAAAGATTCTTGCTCTGCATTTTAAAATCTCTACAATTTCCAACAGTTGACAAAATTTGTCTGTGGTGATGCTACAAGCTCGGGTTAAAAAGGCCCAGTTCAAAATTTTTGAAAAATGTTTACGGCTATGCAAAATAATTTGAAAAAAAAAAAAAGGATAATGAAATGATGAAATAATATAATAAGAACTATTCTGTGTAATGATATTTCATGTTGGTAAGATTAGGTAAGGGAGGTAACAAAAGAAAGTGGCACTACGATAAGCTAACAATAATATTTCTTCATCTGTTTTAAATAAAATTATTTTAGTTACACAACAACTTCTGCTGAGACAGATCTAACAGAAGAAAAGACTGGCTACTTATAGGATTCTTGTGATGGTTGTGATTAAGGTAATTTTTTAACAGTGGGTGTCTTCATTAAACTTGTGCTTGAGACTTTGAATCCCAAGAAGCTGTCAAAAGTCAGAATCTTATCACCAATAATTAACAGCCAACTTAAGTCTCTCAATTACTTCAGGGAAAAAAAAAATAAGAATCTAATAGACGAACCTGTTGATGAAGTTGGTTACATTACACAAATTCATATAATCATAAGACCCATTGATATAAAAAGAAAATCTTGAATTATGGTAAAACTAACATTAAGATTATTGACATGATACTGCATTTGATCAGATCAAGAGAATGTTTTCATTAATTTCTAAATAACTGGTATAAAACTTGAAGAATCACATGTTGGAATCAAAAGAAACATTTGGCTTGAGATTAAAACATACTAAATACACATCTTGAAGACTTTTGTATCCAGCTTTACCAATC
This sequence comes from Ostrea lurida, assembly GCA_903981925.1. Classification (NCBI taxonomy): domain Eukaryota; kingdom Metazoa; phylum Mollusca; class Bivalvia; order Ostreida; family Ostreidae; genus Ostrea; species Ostrea lurida. The sequence goes on from CAJDSM010019426.1 coordinate 18,153, forward strand.
ACATTTTCTTCAAAGATACTGCCAAATATATTTCAATATTATCTGCATTAAAAGCAAATCTCATAGAAGTTTGCAGCTGTCATGAATTTACCTATCAGTTCTACCTTAATTCCTCTAATTCCTGAGATTACTAACAACTTGCAATATTGTTTTACATTACACCATATGTACATGGCCTTGCAGTGATATTTAACTCTAGCATGATGTTCGCATTTTGCTGACAATGAATAAGCTGTAAGGCTTGTTTAATTACAATTTCTCACCATATTTCCCCAGAAATCAATCTTTTAATCATAAAAATATATCTATAAGGAACAAATTTCATTAAATTAGAAATATTAGTTCACACCAATCACATGGAAATAAGTACAATTCTGCAGAAACGCTTGTACAGTTGGAAACACCCAGCTGTATCTATTGCCTGGTGTGTAATATCATTTTGATTATATGTTAACATGTACCAGTGGCACCCCCCCACCACCACCCCATCCCCCCAAAATTGGTGCACCGATGCATCATGATACTCATCTTAGCGATATACAGATCAATACACATCTAATAAATTACAATACCTGACAGTACTGTTTTTCCAAAAAATATATAAATGTCACTAGTCAAGTATTTTTAGTCTGCTTTAATAGTACAAAATGAATGTAGAAAAAAAAAAGAAAAGAGGTTTGACTCGCCATTCTATGAATGTCACAGTGTAATAAACACCATCTTTGTGAAGTTTTCGAAGTTTCATGAGATAATAATAAATACATTTGAAATCTTTTTTCTAGTTTTTATTGATATACAAAATATCATGATATGTATTTTATCGTGTGTCAAATATCCCCGATACGTATCGATTCCGCGAGAAAGGATGTCGTCCCACCCCTACTAGTGTACAACGTATTTATAAAGTATCAGATTGCATGGCCTAGACCAGATTACCTGGATACACAGAAAAAACAAGATGTGTTTGTGACAAGATGTGGTTTGTGAAAACGAATTGCCCCCGTTATCCACATGCCAATGGAAGGGGCTTGTCTAAGGATTATGCATGTGGAAATTTTTCAAAGGTATATACCTTTACCATTCAAAGTTATGGCCAATGTTAAGTTTTTAAAATGTAGTCAAAAATTCAAGGTCAGGTCAAAACATTTGGTACCAGATAAAAGGACTGTCATAAGTGAATACACATGTTGAAATATGAATGCCCTTACTCTTGCCATTCAAAAGTTTATGGCCTAATCTAAAGTTTTGAAAAAGTAGGTCTAAGTTCAAACTCAAGGTCAGAGGTCAAAAAGTTTTTGTACCCACAGAAAGGCTTGTCATAAGAAAACATACATGTGAAATTATCAAAGCCCTAGTCACTTACCATTAACAATACAAAGCCCTAGTACTTACCATGAAAAAAGTGTATAGCTAAGGTTAAAGTTTTTGAAAGTAGGGTCAAACTTCAAGGTCAGGAGGTCAACAATGTTGGTTACCCACGGACAAGGTCTTCTCATACAGAAACATATATGTGAAATATCAAAGCCCGTAGTACTTATCATTCAAAAGTTATAGCTAAGGTTAAAGTTTTGAAAAGTAGGTCAAACTTCAAGGTCAAGAGGTCAACAAGTTGTACCCATTGGAAAGGTTCTTTCTCATAAGAAACATATTGTGTTGAACATACCAAAGCCCTAGTTACTTACCCATTCAAAAGTTATAGCTAAGGTTAAAGTTTTTGAAAATAGGTCAAACTTCAAGGTCAAGAGGTCAAAAATTTGGGTTACCCACGGAAAGGTCTTGTCTAAAGAACATACATGTGAAATATCAAAAGCCCTAGTACTTACTTTTCAAAAGTTATTAGCCGAAGTTAAAGTTTCAGACAGAATGACAGACAGGACAAAAACAATTATCCCCCCCCCCCCCCCCGATAATATAAAAAATATTCATATGGTTCCTATAATCTTTCATCTAATTAAATTAATCAAATTTCATACATTACACCTTTCATAGATATACCAGAAAATATATTATATACTATTCAAATAAATGCTGAGGTACTTTCTTTCTTTTTTTTTCTCAGACTGAAACCTGAGGTATTAACTAAATGGAAAATTCAGGTCATAGGATTAGAGACAAGAGTAGTAGAATAGAAGATATGTAAACATATAAAGGATAGACACTTAATCCAGGGTCGATTTAATCCCCAGCAATGAATGCCCTGCACACACAAAATCCTAATTTAGACAGTCTTTTCATGATCAAGGTTTAGGATTTGTTTGTTGATTGTGATGTCTTCATCCTCTACACTTAAACTTATCTCCAAACACAGGATATCATAAATAAAGCAGCTTTATTTCTCTTCTTTTTTCCCCCCAAATCCAAATTTGATATCAAAAATGTACGTGTCTCGCCTCCTTTAATCACTGCTGAAAATTTCAAGACTTCAGTCTTTTAAAAAAAAAAAAAAACCCAGGAATTTTTTTAGAAATCAAATGGAAATGGGCAAAATTGGCTTACTGTGATCTAACACAAAGCGAGCTGTGAATCCTATAATAAAACTCGATCCAAAGATTTTCAGTAAAAAACCAATATTTTTTATATTCTCAATGCTCTTAGGAGACAGACATATTTAATGCACAATGCTGATTCTGTTAACACTGTAACAATTGTTTATCAACAGGCAAAGTTATGTTTATTTAACGACATGGGATAAACTCCCATATTGTATCACGAAGGAACACAAAATCCACAATGTTCAAATCCAATGAAAAGAGGAAAGAGTCCATGTTTGTAGACGAGGCCATAATTATATGTTGTCTCTTTTAAGAGTTACAGTTTAATCTCAAATCCATCAAAAGCTAAGCTATTAACCAAACAATAATTCATTTCATGTTCCCTCACTACAAATCAATGTAATTACACTTTAATGTCCTTGGAAGTCAACAAAATATTTCTTTTTATTTTCATATATAGAACTGGTAGGAGTGACATAAAATTTTCAGAATCTCATTGGGAAAAAAAAAAATCCAAAAATTCAATTCTAATAGCTTCTTTTGATAATTGGCATTAACAAAAATGATAACCTAAATCAACAAATCAACACAGACTTTTTCTCTCTACCCAAAATAAAAGATTTTTCCCCCTTAAAGATGTGATCAAACAGATAAAAGCCACAAAAAGTCTTTAAGACTGCCAGGATTTTCTTGTAATTGAGGAAAAAGATGGCATTGAGAAAAATCATACCTAGGAACTTGTCTGATAAAATACAATTTGAATACACTAATAATCCCACAATTTTCTCCACTTGTGGGTAAGCAAACAAATGACTGATTTATCTAGTCATTGTACATGTGGCATTGCGGAAGAGCAAAACCCTGAGACGAGGCTTTAGTCCCTTGATGTCATTTAATTGATCAGACTTGGAGGATTAGGAAATCTCTGACCAAGATGCCTGCTTCATCTCCCCCAATTAGGGAAGTCTTAAGATTATCCCGCATATGTAAGATAAGATCACCAGGCTAAATTGAACATAAATCCCCATTTTATCTGTCCCTAACCACTGTAATATCCTACGAAAATTACATTTCTAGTCCATTCTCCTTTAGTGGAATGAAAAGGTTGTGATTATGAATAATAAATTATTGACGACAGTTTCCTTTTGGTACAAAAACTTTCAGGATGGGTCAGAAGAATTCACCTGAGGACTAATGAATATAAGAAAAAAAATCTAATGATGAAAAAAAAATTCTCAACATGTTCCAAAGTTACTGTGTCGTTAATAAGTAAGTAACAACCGGATAAAGAGATCTGTGCCAACTCATTAATTTTTCATACTGCTAATTCACATCATTAATTAAAATGTAAAATCACTTCTCAAGATAGAAAAATGTCATTGGAAATAATAATTGAAACCTCATTAATGTCCATCATAATAAATTTTCCACCAATCAAGTAATCCAGACTAGATTTCCTAGTAAGAAAATTATGCATGCTTCAGAGAACACTACAGCTGTGGATTTTGACAATTTTTTCCAAAAAAAAAAAATATAGATATATATAAATGAAATATTTTAGATCTTGACAGACATCAGCCCACTGTGAGAAATTTGCTAATCTTTTTTATAAACATCCAATACCCTAATCTCTTGCCTAACTAACCCACAATGGACAGATCATCCCTAAAAGTGAAAGTTGTTATTTTAAGAGATTAACTATTTAAGAGCAGTTAACAGTTTGTTTGTATTTGAAATAATCATGTTTAATCTAGTTGTCCTTTTCTGAAATCTAAGTAGATTAAATGCTGTTCCTCCAGCAGGAAATGTACTGAGTCTACACCCTTTCCAGACCTGTTCTGCTTTTCACTGTCTTAGTACAAGCTGCAATTTTGTATTTCCGATACCAATTCAATGCATAATTGATTATGCGTTGATTATGCACTATACTTTCATTCAAAGATTTCAATTAACCAGTTTTTATTTACATTCTAGACATATTCACTACATTCACAAAAATCGCTTTCTTGTACGTAGTTCTTAAATGTGTTTCTCATCACTGATTTGCATTGAGTTACTTAACACGCAGTAGCCTGCATCAACAAACCAAAGATGTTAAATTTCTTCATTTTTTTAAATATACTTTTCACCATAACTCCATGATCATGCAATGGTATGCAGTGTTTCAAATTGAAAGGTTTTTACACCTTTCAGCGGGAAATTCAAATAAATAGTTCAATCATCATTTCCCCACAAGGATACACATGTTTCTGCATCTGGGATATGTTTTCAAAATGATAATTTCATTATGGAATACTTACTGTTTAAAATGAAAAATTTCTGAAGACAATCAAAAAGGTTGCATTGGGAAATGAAAGATTTATTGAAGACAAGTCAATTCTGACCAAATTAGAAGAAATTGTAATGACTACATATAATCTCTACTAATGAAATCAAGAATGGACACATCAAAGATTATCTAAGGGTGAGTTATATCAATCTTTCAAGGAGGATACATTACACCTTGTAGTACAATGACTTACAATTACATGTACCATGAGCAAAATCTATTGTACAAATGAGGTCAGAGCACATTGAATACTGTGGAATCATTTTAATTTGTGGGGGCCAATGTTCGTGGATAAACAAAATGTTGCTGGTTCGTGGGGACGTAATTTCGTGGGTAATTGATAATTAACGCAAATGACATACTATTTTAAATAATTTATGAAGATTAAAGGAAAAACAAAACATATTCGCGGGGACGTAAATTCATGGGTAAGAGTGACCCTCGAAATCCACGAACATTGGTCCCCCATGAACAATGATGATTCCACAGTAAACTTTACAGCACATCTATAGAACAAAAATATTGTACAAAGACTTAAAAGAGTTCTGTTTGTTTTTCACTAGGGGAGTTATCTTTTCCTTTCAATAAGATTAATGCAAGTTCTGCCAAAAAGAAAATTGTAATTATCTTTAAATTTTGAAATTCATGATTATGGTACCTAATCAATATAAATAAATTAAATCCATTGTAATTTTTTTTTAACTCTCTACAGAGATTACTTATGTGAATCACACCCTCGAGCCTTAATTGTTTACATTGTGAAGAATTGTAAGTGCTGTATCTCTCTTGTAACTCAACAAATGACGTTCAAATTTTTGCTGACTATTAGAAATACCCTAAGTGAGCATTGTAAACATTAAAAATGGAAATCTAAAATTTGAACATTTTTAGCTCAGAACGTGTCCATGTCCCTTTAAAAGAAACATAACATAAAAATCCAGTCTTCATTTGGAGTTCACTACGTTATGTAACCTTATGTAACCTTACAGGGAGTTTAGTTTCTAAAGATCCTTGAAAAATCATTCTGTATAATGCTATAAAATCTTTGTGCATAAAAAGATTTATACTTTAACATTTAATAAAACATTTCTCGTCCCCCCCCCCCCCCCCCAAAAAAAAGCAGCAACAGAGAGGTAAACTTTTAACTAAGCTGACCATTTGGAATGCATAAATGCTCAGTTCAAATTATATCTAAATTTTAATATCTATATAATCCACCCAAGTAACCCCCTCCCCCATAACAACACAAAACCATACCAGTTGCACCTGTTGCAGCAAGCCCCTGGCCAGGGAAATTGGTGTTGCTCTTCTTTTTTACTCTTTGCTCCATCTGAATCTGTGAAGGTATTTCCTCTGCAGGTGCAGCTTGAGGAATCTGGGTAAAAGAGAATGTCCTTTCATAGAATAATCCTGGATGGGTGATTGTCTGCATCAGAACAGTTTACCAAGTAAGCCAAAACAAGACAGAGCAGTTTCTTATATACTGTTAATTGCCCCAACAATTTGGTATTTGAATCAGTGATATAATTTGCTAAAATGTCATCCTGTACTTTCTCACACAGTATCAACAGTATGGTAAACATACTTTGACTTGTATGTTTATTGAAATCCTATTTTTTAAAATCATCTGTCTATCATTCCAAACTCCTCCCATTTTTACTTGCATAAGACACATTCTCTGTCAAATTTAAGATATAATCAGACTAAATGTATCAATTATTTAACAAGTACAACCTCTCTGCACTTCACACTAGACAAGATGGAAAAGCGGACAAATTAAAATTATTGAGATTGTGGATTACATATGTGCAATTATTGTATTAATATACGATAAACTTGCATAGCTGGGAAACCACAACAATTATCAGGAGAGGGTGTTCAAAGCTGAAGAACTGTTGCCCAATCCTTTTGTCTGTATCATCTTGACAATCAAATATGTTCAATTCAACAATTATCAAATTTTTATTATTATTCTATATTTAGTGCAGAATTGCAAAATGTCATGAAATACTAATATAGATCTACACATGAATAATGCCAAAAAAAAAATAAAAAAAAATGTGTGTTTGCTGTCATCCGACAGACCCTATTTTTTCACCTCTACACAACACTTTTTATTAGGAAATTTTGTAACTTTCCAAAAATTTTGTCTTTCTCCAAAGCCTAACAGCCCTAACTGATTTTTACCCCACTTTTGCATAAGATATCAACATCCAAAGCAGTTGACAGGCTGTTTAAAACTGTAAACATACAATTACACAAATGATATACAAAAACACCAAACATAATAAATAGCAAAAAAATAAATAAATAATAAAAAATATCAACCTACCGACCCTATTTTTTTCCCAGGTGACAGTAAACACACACATATTTTTTTTTGGCCTAAGTGCATGTCAACTTGTCAAGTATTTTAAGAAGGTGGATGTACACATTCACAAGTATTCTTAGATATTAAAGGTGCACTGTTCGGTCTCCAGTGTTGCTACATAAAATTGCTCTTTGAAAGTTCACTTTCACATTGTCGATCATTACTTATTCGATATTGCATGACTAATCCTTGAGAGATTCTTGATTGTCACAGATCAAGATTATCGCATAAATGTTCAGAATGGATGCATGTCTTTATGAATGTATAATAATTTGCTAACTTGTCTTCTAGGTATTTGTAGAAAAATTTATATGAATAAGTCAATCTCAGCGACAATTATTTAAAACTTTGCATACATGTCTGCACAGTATGTACACTAGCTATCAAGAGGGGTTTTTTTTTTTGGGGGGGGGCTCTATTCAATTTTTCTCAAATTTGTTTGATGTCATGGAAGTCGTATCATTAATGTCTATTCAACGTTTCTTAATCCATTCTATCATTTATTATTAATTCAAATTACTAATAAAGTTGTCTTCAACCAGCATAAACTATAATTTAACATTTGTCCAACCATAGTTCATACTACAAACTAAAAGTCTATGCATGGATGGCTTATATCATAAAATATAATAATCCATATCTCTCCTCTCCATCATTAAGCTGTACAAATTAACAAGATAAAATATCAATCCAGATCTGGGACACCAGGGGATATGAAACTTTAGGCATAACAAGTCATAAAAGAAAAAAAATTTAAAGTGATGACCAATTGACTTGTCTTATGATTAGTCCAACATGCATACAAAATATTAAACCATTTCTCATATAGCAAGACAATGAATCTCTTACCTCGCTAGCATTGACAGCTGTCGGGGTGTTCGCAGCCACCCATGCCTCAGCAAAGGTCTCCATTGCAGCATGGAAATCCATCTTATTGATTCGAAAGTTCAATCGAAGACTTTAAACTCATGAAAACGCCTGGGTAATATACAATATGTTAAAGCCTAAGAAGGGCGGATTAACGTGAACAGACGGCATGAGGGAAACTTCAGGAAATGTTCGGATGAAATAAGTGAAGGAGTTTTCAAAAGTCACCATGCATCAAAACCGAATCCTCTGATAGAGATACAGCGACACATCCGATCTTTGCGCGCCTAACATTTCAATAACAATCAAATCCCTAACCCTGGCCAGTTAAAGACATCGTTTATCCCTAAGAGGATTAGCAGACCTTTTTACAAACAATAATATCAACTGCGCGGAACTATATTTTCATTTTCATACGAAAATGCATCAAAGGAAACAATATATAACAAATATTTGAAATGCTTATTCAACAAAATATATAATATAAAGCACACAATTAAATAACAGATTTTTATATACAGTTCCCGTGTTAAGCGTATGAATATTCTTTCGCGCAATAAGCCGGAAAAACTTGGAAATATGTGCCATCAACGAAACGCTTTAAATATCACACTTTTTACATACACGTTTAAAAGTGTCAAACTGACATAGATACATCAATAACTATCCCGTCTAGTAGGTCTTTATGGTGTGGGAGCAGTCAGAATATTTTTGTGACTTCTAAATACACAGTTAATGCAAACGTATTTAAGTGACACGCATAAACTTTCTAGAGATTATTTTAGAGTTATCAGCAGATATACACAGAGCACTGTCGTCAACAACCAACATGGCGGTCAGAACACTCGTTGTCGTGTTGGCAGTAATGACAATTTGCAGTTCTGCAAAATACAAACAAGGAGAAAAGGTTTGGAGTATTCACACACAAACATTTATATGAGGAATGTGTTTATGTTTTTACACACACAAATATAAAACCCTCTAAAAGATGCTATAGGTTACGTTCGAGTTTATGTTACGTTCGAATTTCCTCGTTCGTGTAGTGGTGTTCTTATAGGCTTTTTGATTGCATTAAATATTAGTAGGTGTTGCAAAGTTGAAAGTTACACAGGTACAACTAAATAATGATGACACAACATTTATCAATGGTGAATGCAAAAATTGGTGTCGAGAAGTATGGCTCATGTAATTAGCGGAAACTTTGAAAAAAAAAGAGGAAATTACCGAAAACACCAAACCAAGAAAAGTGCTGAAAACACCAGTGTATCATTAAATACATATTCAGGATGTTTGATCATACTTATATACATATATTTCCAAAGATTTATGACTATTTTCATCAACATAAATTTACTTTTTGTAGCAATGTCATCAGATTTACGTTTTTAATCTTAGCATAATGAAATATATATTGTCTTGTCTTCAGTAAGAAGTTCTGGTTTCAATGTGATTATATGTAATGAAATGATACATGACATAGCCGTCCACTAAGGCAACAATGCCGCTGAGAAATGCAATCTGAAATACTAGACATAAAACTTAGCTATAAATCATTCAATTTTCTATCAATATGAATGATACTTTGGTAATTTATGTATATGAGAATTATCTAAAACACTGTAGGTGTATTTTAATGTTACAGTGGTCTTTTGGGTTCTTTCTGTGGTGTTTTCAGTGTTTTAAATACAGAAATTCAATGGATTCCATTAAAATATAGGCAGTTTCAGATCTGCCTCTCGGTACTACAATGATTTGAGATTATATTGTTGGACTAGCTAGGATCAAATTTTGGACCCCTGCATTTCTCTTCAAGTGTTCAAATCATTAAATTCCACCAAACCACTCCTTCCCAGTTCCACAATTCTTAAAGTTAACTGCAGAATTCTCACTCTAAATTGTTTCCATGCCATATTGGTAGTTTTGTTGAATGCCCATGTATTAGGAAGATAATTGATTTGAGGCTCATATCAATACAATCTCATCACTTTTGATTACTGATCGAGTCTCTCATGTACACATGTAGAAAAAATATAACATCTTTTTGATACATTATATTGATACAATATTTTTGCAGAGATTGAAAATCTAAACTATATTCGGTGGGTGAAACACAATAAAGGGAACAGTAGTGTTGCACTTGAGGTGAAAAATTGATGTCTTTATTTTGCCCCAAAATTACTTTTTTTAAAGAGTAGAGTACCTAAAGGAACCAGAACATAAGTGGTTTTATGCATTCAGATTAACACTTTATATTTTGCATGCTGATAATAAGCTCATTTTCACAGGTTACGGACACTACAAGTGTTTTCTTTCTTTGAAATAAATTTGAAGCTGTTAATAAACTCTATTTTTTCAACTGTTCAAAAGTAAACAGCATATGAAAGTACATAATATGGACATAATTTTTGACTAGAAAAGGTTGTAACACTTTAAAAATGAACAAAGTTCTTACCTGGTGCATTTTTGTTAAAAAAGGACAGTATTTCAATCACATGAACACTCCAATACCATTTTAATGAAGGAAATTTTATTTACAAACAACAGTTTTTGTGCCTTTGTTGAAACAAAATAAGTCTATTAAGATAGAAAATTTCATATTCATAAACTTTTCTGAAATAATGTTATAGCCTTATCTAGTTACGGACACTAAAAAATTAAGATATTGTGAGATTGGCTTCGGGTTGTGGAAAAAAAACTATTCCATAAACTTCTGAACTATTAAATCAGATGCAAATGATACTTGGATACAAAATGCATGAAATTTTGACATTATCAAGCAAAATAGATTTATTTACAGTACAACTTTTTCAAGCTTTCAATATAAGTTATGAAACTAGAAAACATGAGAATGTAGCTTGCTTTTTCCTTAATGCAGTGGTTTTTTAATGTTGTGAAGATAAACTTTTTTTCTTAAACAGTTAGATATACACTATTTAATCTTGATATTGATGGTCAGTATATTTTTTTTGGTGAAGTTGTTACATATTTTGTAGTTGTCTTGTAACCAAATTTCCTCCCAACTGTTATATATTTGAATGCAATATGATTGTTTTTAATTACATTTTAAAGAGATTTTTCCGAATAAGCAATTGACAATTGAGCAATATATCATACAACAATGTACTGGCTATGCGAGACATTTTGATAATTTTCCCACACATTCTATGCATTCTTTGATTTTTGAGTAATATTTTTTTTATTTCTTGCAGTAAAAAAAAAACCCCCATAATCTAAAAGAATTTCTGGCTAATAATCACCCTACATACATTAAACTTCAATAATAAACTGATTTGAAAATTTTCTGCATACTTTCTTGGAGAAAAAATAAAGTTTTAAGTTTCAAACTTTTGGTTACGGACACTACACATTTTTAAGTTATTTATAAGGGATGGAAATTATGTTAAATGTGGAATCGTACAAGATTTTGTTATATGCAACACCAGTTGACTTCAAAATTGAAAAAATATGGTATGCACTGTCTTGATGCCCATGTCAATAGCATTGCTTATGTAATACTGATGTAACAGTTATGATGCTGTATATGGAAATGATGTGATCTTGAGCTTTCCAAATTATATGCATCATCAAATGAGGGTGAAAAATAAAGTATATTGCTTATACTTTGTAGAACAAACCTCTGACTTTGTAAATATCACGCATTAGTGTTTTTAAAACAGGCGCTTCAAAACTGATCAAAATACAGGTTACGGAACATACAGGAATTTTGTAGTGTCCGTAACCACATTTGTGATGATACCTGAGAAACAGTGGTGTATGATTCAGGGTGTAATAAATTCACCAATATCAGCATTCGTACATAAATGTCTATCTAAAAATTAAAATAATGATATCTGTAGAGCTTTCTAATTTCATTGGAATTTAGTGGTTACGGACACTACATTTTTTGTAATAATCATTATTTTTGGCATAAAAAACATGATGAAATTAAATTAAAAGGTTGCAATGGCCCCAATTTTTTTTCCACGTGTGAGATAACAAGACAGTTTAATACTGTAATTTTAGACTGAAATATGAAAAATAAATGAATGTAACATTATTTTTAATATGGAATAAAAACAGGGGAAAATTCATTAAAAAATGTATAACATGGCACCCCTATTACATTTTTTTTCATAACTTCAAAAGTTTTTACTCGATCCTAAAAATTTTAGCACAAAATAATTTGTGAAAAATTCTTTAAAATCTGATTATGTTCAATGGCAGTAAGATATAGATAATTTACCATTACTTCAGTAGAAAAATGTTGCAGTTTCTAAGTGCAACAGCATAACACTAAAAAAATGACCTTTTGGGGTACATTTTTTGCATTATCTTAAATTCTATTATGCTAGATCAACAAAAATTGGGCACAGAAGTCCTTTATACATATTCCTATGAAAAAATATGTTAAATTGTGTTAAAAGAAAATAATATTTTGAAATCCATGTATAACAATGCTGTAATTGGAAATGCGCGCCTATATTGTGTTTCACCCGTTTGTATATATTTTTGAGGTTCATAGTGCAACACTCGCGAGGATTATGAATTTTTAGGTCACCTGAGTAAACTTCAGGTGACCTATTGCAATTGGTCTTCGTCCGTCGACGTGCGTCGTCCGTTGTGCAATTGTGTGCGTTAACAATTGAACATTTTTAACTTCTGCTTGATAAACTATCAGTCCAATTCATTTTCAAATTTGGTATGAAAGCATCTTTGGGACAAGGGGCACATAAATTGTAGATTTAGGTCTCTTGCACCCCGGCGGGGGGTGGGGGGGGGGCAAAAACTGCCCAAAAGTGACCGATTTTCAAATCTTCTTCTTTACAACCGCATGTACCTGAGAGGAAACTAAATGCATATGTGATGTAGAGTAGGAAGGCCTCTACTAAAATTTTAAATGTTTGGGGCCAAAATAGTATCACCATTAGAAACTATCAAAAGATGCTAATCTTAGTAACAAACTTGGTAAATTAAATACATTCCAGGATTTCTGTACAAACTAGATAGAATGTAAGCGAATTGTACGTAAAATGTACAAAAATTATTATACCGGTTATTTACGTAGAAAGTCACGTTTTGCCATAATAATTCTAAATAACATTTTTCACAATCAAAACATTCATCTGTAATGATCTGGACAAATAGTATAATGAACATAAACATGTTATGATTTTCTAATTTGGGATGATGTGTACCACATCTATTGATTATAACATTGTCAACATATATATTCTGCTTCGATCTCATTATTAGAGCATTTATCACTGATGTTAGAAACGTGTGGATTATGAAAGATAAACTCAAAAGCACAGACAGATGAACTTTGATATCTTGAACACTGATATCTTGGAATACCATGGTTATGTCGAACTGATTTGGAGGTCACAACCACCTATTTTCTTTGTATTTTCCCTAGTCTCATCAAGTTTTTGTAGATAACGAGATTTGACTGACATAAAAAATCAGTTCTGTGGTGGAACTTTGCAGTTATGTGGAAATAGCAAAATAATTCCATGGTGGAACTAATTTGCAGTTATTGTGGAAATAGCCAAAAATCAGTTCTGGTGGTGGAACTTTGAAGTTATGTGGAAATAGCCAAAATCAGTTCTGTGGTGGAACTTTGAAGTTATTGTGGAAATAGCCAAAAAAATCAGTTCTGTGGTGAACTTTGAAGTTTTGTGGAAATAGCCAAAAATCACTGCTATTGTACTTATGTTACTAGCGTTGAAATACGGATATGTATTTAATTGCAATAGTAAAATTAGAAATTCATATCAAAATTAAGGATTTCTCCTCAGGCATAGCTCTGATTCTTCGAAGTCTTTGGCACTACATTTTTCACTTTTATATAGTTTTACTTTCATGTTTCGGATTTCCAACATTTTCGGTTTGAGCATCACTGAAGAGACATAATTTGTCGAAATGCGCATCTGGTGCATCAAAATTGGTTACCGTATATGATTATATTACAACCGCTCATGTCTGAGAGAAACTAAATGCATAGTGATGTGAGCAGAAGAATAAATTTGATGATCCCCGGGTAGGGGTTCTGCCCAGGGCAGGACCAAACTTGGTACACAGTGTTTACATGTAAAACATTTGAAAAGCATCTTCTTTAATGCTATTGATATTAATGTGAAACTAAATAAATGTTGAATAAGTAGGAAGTCTTTTATCGAAATTGTAATTTCATGATCCTAGGGGTAGGCATTTTGGTATTAGGGTGGGGCCAAAATGGTTCATTGATGAAAATATGTTTAACAATGTATACAACTTTCTGTGATAAATAGAAGATGACTTAATACATTTACTTGCTACATCCAGAAACTATCAAAAGATGCTAACTTTGTAACAAGCTTGGTAATTAAATACATTCCAGGATTTCTGTACAAACTAGATAGAATGTAAGCGAATTGTACGTAAAATGTCACAAAAATTACATACCGAATGATCTAGAAAGTCACGTTTGCCCATAATAATTCAAATAACATTTTTCACATTCAAAAACAATCTGGACAATAGTATAATGAACATAAACATGTTATGATTTTTCTAATTTGGGATGATGTGTACCACATCTATTGATATAACATGTCAACATATTATCTGCTTCGATCTCATTATTAGAGCATTATCACTGATGTAGAAACGTGTGGATTATGAAAGATAAACTCAAAAGCACAGACAGATGAAACTTTGATATCTTGAACACTGATATGATATCTTGAATACCATGGTTATGTCGAACTGATTTGGAGGTCACAACTAGAGCTGAAACGAATGTTCGAATATTCGCGACATGAATAGTAAAAGCAAATATTCGAATGGATATTTAGTATTCAAATATTCGGTCACATGTATAATACCCGTATGAAATGTGAAACAGAACTCAGTGTAGTCACTAGTCGTTTACAATTATTTATAATTGTTTTAAAATCTTCCCGTAACCAAACTATTAACATGGTATAACTCGCCACCATTTTTGTTTTCTTATTTACCAGGCATATCACTTGCAATTTAATTTATATTAGAATTCGACCCCTACCATCTATCAGCAACTCTTTTTTTGGGGGGTGTGTGTGGTTTTTTTTTAAGATCACTCCCAGAAACTGCCCGATTAGGCTGAGGTGATTCTATAGCATACAACATGTGTTATACCTAGATGGGAACGGAATACGAAAACTAATGCTTTTTAGATATGCTTTACTGTTCAGTGCTCAATTTATTTCCATTTTCTTTAATTCAACTTTTGCTCAAAATAATTCTAATATTTATAACCAAACACAATTGATTAAATTAATGAATAACTATAATAATATTTTTAGTACACGAAACATACCAAACTTCTGTTTGATTTATAAATGACAGACTTGTAAAATATATATACATGTACTACATTTATATGTTGTTGACGAATATTCGAATACAATAGAATAGTAGTCCCGAATATTCGAATATCAATTTTGGTATTCGTTTCAGCTCTAGTCACAACCACCTATTTTCTTTGTATTTTTTTCCTGGTCTCATCAAGTTTGAGATAACGAGATTTGACTGTACATAAAAAATCAGTTCTGTGGTGGAACTTTGAAGTTATTGTGGAAAGAGCCAAATATCAGTTCTGTGGTGGAACTTTGAAGTTATTGTGGAAAGAGCCAAATATCAGTTCTGTGGTGGAACTTTGAAGTTATTGTGGAAAGAGCCAAATATCAGTTCTGTGGTGGAACTTTGAAGTTATTGTGGAAAGAGCCAAATATCAGTTCTGTGGTGGAACTTTGAAGTTATTGTGGAAAGAGCCAAATATCAGTTCTGTGGTGGAACTTTGAAGTTATTGTGGAAAGAGCCAAATATCAGTTCTGTGGTGGAACTTTGCAGTTATTGTGGAAATAGCCACTACATATGCCACTCAGATGAGGGTGATGCTGACTGCTAACAAACTGAGGAAAAATGATATTCTGATTAATAAAGAAGTACTTTTAGAAATTGAAAAAGAATTTGAATATTAAAATATGACTAAAAGTTTGAACATCATGTTACTTCATTTTACTGATACAATTACATGTACCAATTAATTGTTTAATGTCAGATGTCTCAATTGACAGATATATATAAAAAAAAAAATATGGTACAGTTGTGTTTGAGATTTTAGACCAGTTTCAGGAACTTTGATATGACATAATTATTTTGTTATTACATGTACATGCAATATTAAGTTATATTGTATCAGTTTGTATAATTATTTACAGGTTATTCTGTATGTGAACAAGGTTGGGCCATACTTCAATCCACATGAAACATATCACTACTACCAGTTACCAGTATGTCGACCCAAAAAGGTAATGAAACGTGGAAAACGGTTTACACTATTTGAGATTTATTATCTTGAATGTGTTCTTTGGTTATGGATCAAGCTTTGTTTTTCAAGCTCAAGTGAGCTATTCTGATCACCTTTTGTCTGGCACCTGACTATCTGCATGTTCGTAAAATTTTAACACGAGTCTGACTCTCAGGTGACCTGTTGGTCGTTGCCATTAACAACTGAAAATTTTGAACTTTTTAGGTCACCTGAGTAAACTCAGGTGACTTATTGCAATTGGTCTTCGTCCGTCGTCGTCCGTAGTGCATTAACAATTGAGCATTTTAACTTCTTGATAATTACCAAAATCCAATTCTTTTCAAATTTGGTATGAAGCATCTTTGGGACAAGGGGCACATAAATTGTAAATTTCAGGACTTAATGCACCCCTGGTCCCGGGATCATGAAACATCTTAACCTTAAGTCAAAATCTGAATATTGCAATGAAATGGTTGTGAAGTCAATCATTCCAAAATAAAATTGTTACCGGTATTCATTATTGTTACATCAAATTTTGAATGTCTGCAAATTAAGAGTTTCAGCTCAAAAGTAATTAACATTTTACAGGTGATTGAAAGTTTGACTTAAGGTCTGGTCCTACTCGAACTACGTCATCACTTGACATGCTGCTTTTGTTTATGATATTTCATTGCAATTAANTTTCGTTGCGATTATCACATCCAGTAATTCATGGTAAACAGTAAAAGTTCCGATGCCTGGCGCTCGAAAATCATGTAAAGACCGGTTTGTTAAAGTTTTTAGACTAAAGCAAATTGAAGTATTGAACAAAGGAAGACTTCACCGGAAAGTAGATGTTACACTCGTAGAGATGCAGAGTTTATCGGTATAGTTAAGTTGGGGCACAATTTTTAATATGTACGTGTATTTAATTCTTTTTT